>PVHP010020788.1:10040-30322 GCA_004024765.1 Zapus hudsonius | reverse complement strand
ATTCCTCCTATAGATCACGTCCAAAAGCCCAAAGCCACAAGATCAGGGTTCTAGCAGCAACAGATGACCCCACATCTTGGTACCAAAACTGTTGAGGTCAGCATTCCAGTTGCTGCGCAGAAAGAACCCAAACAAAAGTGGCTTGTAAAGGAATGGGTTTATTAGGCTTACAGACTCAAGGGGAGACTCCATCCTGGCAGGGAAAACCATGGCATGAGCAGAGGGCTGGACATCACCTCTGCCACAGCACTGTTTGAGGATCAATCTATCAGAACACATTCATTTGTTTGTGGGGGACACCTGGAGCAAACCATGACACCGATGGAGATTGTGTTTTTATTTTTAAGGATGAGGCGAGAGAGTTGTGGCCCATCTAACCCTACCAATTGACTGTAGGCCGATAGCTGAGATTGTCGCAAGAGATGAGCCACCACAGTCATACTGTGGAGGATCCATATGGAGCCCCACAGAGAATGAGGGAATGAAAAAGGGACCCATAGCCACAGCCATTCAATCAACACAGGATAAGCCAGTGAGACAGAAATCAACAATTTTCAATACAAAGACCCCTAAGCTCACAACATTAAAGCAGCCTTAATACCCACCCACCACGACTCAGGGAACTGAGCAGAAGAGGGGGCAGAAAGATTGTGAGAGCCATGGTGGGGGAGACTATCCAGAGGCATGGCACCCCACAGTAACAACACACTTGTGCCAGGAGAATCAGGTTGAATACTAGGCTATCCATGGTCCCCTGCCAGAAGGACTGATCCAGATGGCCCATGGAGGAGGATATCCAGCTGATTGGGGATGGGGAGGGGGATTGGGGAATTGGGGATATCAACTCATTGTAAAAAAAAAGAGAGAGAAAACATGTGACAACCAATGTTGTTAGTTTAACATTAGGCATTAATTAACCTGATATATAGTAGAGATCTTTATAAACATAAGACAATTTTATGTTTTATCCATGACAGAACTTATATAAAAGCTTAATTAAGTTATCCCAACATTTTTCTTAATAGGAGGATAGAAGCCACAATGGCTGAAATTAACCCTTTAAGTGAAAACTGACTTGTCATGGTCATTTCTTTTCTAAAGCTTGCTGTGACCAGTCTTTTTGACAAAATCCAAAATTAATTTTTATTAAGAAAGAGATCAAGCAAATAGTAATTACTATATTTAGTATAGAAATTTATAATTGTAGCTTTTACCAAAATTTAGGAGTAAATCCTTTTCTTCCTAAGAGTACAAAATGAGTATAACCATTGATAAGTAACTCTAACCATTGAACAGCCTAATCAACAGACTTATAAGTAAAACACATTTTAGGGGTATTCTATCCCCTCTTTTTTTTAATTTATAAGCAAGCAGAAAACATATATCATTTACAGTAGTCAATGTCTCTAACCATTGAGCAATTATGAGAAATTGTGTCAAGTTCACATGTCAAACTATATAAAATAAGTAATAAGAATTAGACACCCTTATTAATAGGAAATATTAGACATTTTATGCAATATCTCAGGGAATGTAATTTTAAGAAATTTGACAACCCATATCTTTAATATGATGTATATATTTAAAGGTATAGGCAAAGCATAATGGTCCCTGATACAACTTTTATTAATACCTTTATAATATCTGGAACAATTCTGCTATCTTTATAACTTTTGAATATTTCTGACAAATCATCCTTGGTAGAATTTTTAAAACTGATCAAGGTTAACATGAGAAAACAAAAATCTGCATCATAGTTAAAATCAGAACATTGTGCAATCAGAAAAGTGCCGTTGAATAGCCCATGGGGGGAATCTTTTTATTAGCCCAGTAAACATATCTGTCAATCCCCATCCTCAGCTCTGTAAAAATATCATAAGGCTTAACTCACTTTGAATAAATGTTTTACTGAAAAAAAAGCTTCACAAATTGACTATAAATCAAATTAATTGAATTTAACTTAAGCAATTTTTGGATCTATCATTTCTTGTTTATCAAGAGTTTAAATTTTTTTCTTTAGCCGAGAATGTCTGCAGGGCCTTTGTAAAGTCGCATGGGGTCTCTGTGATAGGTTCAGCCATCTTATCTTGGGAAAGGTCCCTATGGCCATACCAGATTCCTCAGTCCATAGGCAAAAAGGCAAAGACCATAACCATAAGAAGCAAAAACCCAAAATCATAAAAGGGCAAAAATCAATTTTTTGAGTCACTGGCCTCTTTCAACTAAAAGGCTGTTAGTATCACCTGAGGGGAGCCCCCTACCTTGCCTGAGTGTCCATTGTTCCCATCCCCCAAGGGGTTGTACCTGGATTTCTGACAAGGCAAAAAACCTTTGGTTCAGAATGGCTAGAAAAACATCAATTCTGTAGCATATACAATTAGAGAAATAGCAGAACAGTTTTATAATTGGAGAAGACCTTGAATAACCCAAAATGGAGATGCCCTTGTTTCAGATCCATAAGTATCAGAGATATTGTATGGCATGAGGGTAAATTCATTTTTACATCTGTATAAATAAATGTTATTATTATGTATAGAAAAA
Source organism: Zapus hudsonius (assembly GCA_004024765.1). Classification (NCBI taxonomy): domain Eukaryota; kingdom Metazoa; phylum Chordata; class Mammalia; order Rodentia; family Dipodidae; genus Zapus; species Zapus hudsonius. Next base: position 27,781 of record PVHP010020788.1, on the reverse strand, counting down.
ACCTCATAAATTAATTTTAAATTAAGTCTATTAAATTAAACTTAAGTAAACCTAAGTAAACCTAAGTGTCTATATATGACCTCTGTTGCTAGGATACTAAGAATGCAGGCCTCATTAACATCCTATATTTACATACGAATGTGGGCCCACCCTAGGGTTGTGGTCTCTTTCCTAGACCTCTAAGCCCAACCTTTTAACATATAGCAGAGTGCCCTGAGCACTGGGTCCTGTGATTTTCCTGATGCATTTTCCATGGCTAATGGATCTCACTCACCTTGGTTCCGAGTCACACCCGATCAACAGGGGACTCCCCTGGGGTCTCAGACGGACAAATGAACAAGGATAAAACTGGGAAAAGCAGTGAGATTTAAAAGATGAACAGAGTGAAGAGGAGAGGCTCGGGGTGAGCCACCTCCAGAAGTGCTGCCTGTGGCCGGAGTAGCTCCAAGCAAAAGCCAGCAAGCGAGGAACACAAGGGGCACCAGGAAGCCATGGAACAGCAGGCAGGTGGGGGAGCTGGTAATTGTCCATGCCCTAATGGGCTGTTGGGGACCCAACAGAAGGCCAGGGGCCTTCAGTTAGTCCTGGAGAGTAGCCCCAGGCAAAAGATGTCAGTTTCCCCACAGCCATGAAGGAAGCCCACCGTGAGAACAGAAAGTGAGAGGAAAAGGCAGGAGAAAGGTGTTTGCAGAGCTGAGAGTCTTCTGCTTAGTGGGGGATTTTCAAGGTTCATTAGGCCTTGGACATAGGCCCACACAGTGTCTCCGGACTGGGGTAGCACTATGGGCAATGCACCCCTGGCTCCACGTCCCAGGAGGCCACCCTCATGCGGATGTGCCAGGTGAGCCAACTGAACCAAAAGTAAAAGGGTGCCTACTTAGAAGACAAACCAGTCAGGTGGGGGGAAGAGTAAGAGGGGACAGAAAACACAGAGGGGTCTCTTACCAGTCTTCAAGTCACTGGTTTGGGCACCAGATGTTGGAGAGGCCACTGACCCCCTACGGGTAGCCCAAGTCTCACTGGCCATCAGGAGAAAGGGCTCTATTGGGGAGAGATGAGGCATACAGTCAGACAGAAACACACAACCAGGAGAAATGTCGGGCAAATCTCATTTTACTCCAGCACCCAAAACCCTTTTATAACCTGAGGCTACATTGTTCAGCCTATTTCTCTCAAGCAATAAGATTCAAACTTTTTAGTGGGAGCCAATAAGCAGAATACATCAGAGCAAAGTATAAACAAACATGATCAAGGCTTATCAGCTACTACTTCTGCCTCCTGGGATTAAAGGTGTGTTGGGATTAAGGGTGTGTGCTACCACACCCATGCTGGGATTAAAGGCATGTGCCACCATGGCTGGCTTTATTCCATGTTCTAAAACTTAGCGTAATGTTACTCAGTTAGGCTGGGGCTCAACAACTTTTCTCCCCCAAATTTTGCCTGGTTTGAAGATTCATCCCAGCAGTGTGTGGCTGACTACAACAGGTTGTGTTGGGTATCTTTCTGTGTCTGTCTCCATTGGCCTATTATGGGTTATCTGACTTGCTGTGGTGGTAGGACTCATTTGTCTCATCACTTGTTGGTGGAATTGGGTTGTCCACGGTTCTTGCTGCTTTCTTTAGGTGTGGCTCTGCTCTCACCCAAGATGAGCCTGAGGCTGGCTTCCTCCCAGTTAGGCTTTGGACTGGCTGGGTCCTGAATCTGTCGCTTAGATCATCTCTGATGTTCACTGGAGGCTCTGGGTGCTGGTCACTCACTCCCTGGACTCCTCTTCATTTCTGGCACTCCCTGGCTGGCCCCAAGTGTGTCTCCTTCATGGTTGGAGAACTCTCACTGCTGCCCTGCTCTGATGCATGGCTATAACAGGTTCACAGAGGGTTCTAGGCATTCATACCACTTTTACTTAAAAATCAGCATAAGATTGTTTACTTACAGTTCAGAGAACTTTTTTTTAGTATAAAGCTTGCTGCTTCTAGCCTAGGACTAGATATCTCCATTCCCCTACAGTGAAGGAGAACTTGTCCTTATACTCCATAATCAATATAACCTACTTGGTGCCACTGGTGGTTGTGAAGCCCTAAAGTGAGAGGTAGAACATGGTATTGGAACCTAGAAGTAAAGTGAGAGGGGAGACAAAGAGCTGAATAAATTAGAATGTATATATCTGACATGGAAGATGAGGACCTTTCATAAAAGATGATGAGAAAAGAAGTGAAAATTAAATTTATGGCAAGCAAACAGACAAAAATGGAGATTATAAAAGAAATTAATGAAATATTATATAGAAAATAAAACTGATTCCTTGAAAAGAACTACAAAACTAACAAGTCTTTAATTAATCAAGAAAAAGGGATGATGGCAGATGAGTAGCAGCCTCGCCAAGACACTCTCCATAAAGGTTTGATTTTCTAGCTGAGATCCAAACCCCAGACCTCAGCTGGCCCTGAACCCAAGCCCACCCTCTCCCCAACACCGGCACCAGCCTGGACAGGGTTCCCCAGTGGCTTTCTGCTCAGCAAAGGAACAGAGAGTCGCCCTTTCCCCACCCCAGGCTCTCGCTATCGCCATTGTCTCCTCACAGGTGCTTCCCAAGCCCTTGTCAGCTGAGCACCTCTCCCTCCTGGGGCCCCCTCCCTCCAGCGCCCAATCATTGGATGCACTTCTCTCCGTGAACCCCCCCCAACACACACACAGGCAGATGCGCTTCTAGAGCAAACTGACCTAGCTCGCTTCCAGAAGCCCACTTGGGACGTCAGCTGTGGGTGGGGACAGGCCGCTGGCAGATACCTGGGAACCATTGCCACTGCTGGGAGGGCAGAGGCCAGTTCAGGCAGGGAAAACATGCCACAACAGGGAGGGCACAGATGACTTCGGTGGGCACCAAGGACCGTGTGCCACTGAAGGGAGGACACAGCAAAGCGGGCTGAACAGCACTCCCCAGGGTGCCTGAGTCCCACTCCCCTACCTGGACATGAGTAGAAACCAATGAAAAAAAAACCCACAGATATAAAAGATGGCACTCCCCAACTCAGGGCCCCTAGTCCCATTATGGAACAGGAAAGTGACAAGGAAGTAGAGACAACAAAAATACAATCCCAAAGAGAGAATGATATGACTCCTGACCACTACTGCAATACAAACATGAAGCAGTTAATGGCTGATATGGAAACTATGAAAAGAGACATGAATGAGATGAAGCTCGCCAACTCAAGCATAGACTCCAGACAGAATTTAATGGAGCGAATTATAAATGAATTCAGAAACACATTAAGTTAATTGAAGATGAACCAACTTTGGGAGGAGCTAGACAATCAATTGATTAAATTTGATGAGGACTTAAGAAAACTTAAAAATGATTTTCAGGAATCCCTAGCAAAAACAAAAAATAGACTGGAAATTGGATCTCACCAAAGAATTGGAGTCCATCAACAAAATTATAGCAGAAACCAAAAATGAAACGGAGTTGTTAAAAAATCTCCCTAGAATTAATCAGTCCCAGAGTGGACAGCCTGGAGGACAGACTCTCAGACGTTGAGGACAAGACAGAAGAAATTAATAAGGATATCATACAATTCAAAAAATTCAAGAAATTAAGTGAGCATAATTTGAGGGATCTATGGGATACCATAAAGAGGTCCAATATTACAATCATGGGGATAACAGAGGGAGAAGAAGCCCAGGCTAAGGGCATAGGAAACTTACAACAGAATTATTCAAGAAAATTTCCCCTATCTAACAAGAGAAAGCCCAGTCAACTTTCAAGGGGCCCAGAGGACTCCAGACAGGACATGAAGAGGAATTATCCAAGACACATACTAATTAAGATGCCTAACAGAGAAAGCAAAGAGAAAATACTCATAACAGCTAGAGAAAAGCAAACAGTAACTTATAAAGAAAATCCATCAGACTTACCACAGACTTCTCATTAGAAACCGTGAAATCCAGAAGGGCATGGAAAAATGCTATTCAGGTCCTAAAGAAGTATGGATTTCAACCTAGACTACTGTACCCAGCAAAGTTATCCCTCATAATAGATAGAGAATTGAAAGTGTTCCATGAAGTAAACCATCTCCATGACTATTTGAAAACAAAGCCAAAATTTCAGAAGAACCTACAAGAAATATCCCACACAGAAGAAACAAGTAATCTACCTCAGAAAAGTACCAGAGATCAGGCACGACAATCGCAGTTAGTGTGCTAATAACAGCAGCAGAGACAACAACCCCCATTAACGCATCTTCAAGGCAGGGCTTAAAGCAAACCTCACAGTTAATTCACTGAATATAAATGGACTTAACTCCCCTATAAAAAGACACAGACTTGCAGGGTAGATTAGAAAAATGGACCTTTCCGTCTGCTGCCTTCAGGAAACACACTTTACCTCAAAAGACAGCAATCTTCTTAGAGTAAAAGGATGGAAAACAGATTATCAGTCATGTGGAAGTAAAAACCAAGCAGGTGTGGCTACATTAATCTCTGACAAAATAGACTTTACACCAAAATCAATTACAAAGGATAAGGATGGTTACTCAACAAAGGAATGATCCAAAAGAAAGTTATCACCATCGTCAACATATACGCACCAATTTTGGGTACAACACAGTTCATAAAGGAAACCCTACTCAAAAATAAAGCAGAAATAGACTCTAATTCCATCATAGTAGGAGACTTTAAAACACCTCTATCAGCTCTAGACAGATCAACCAAACAGAAGATCAGCAGGGATATAATGGCTCTCAATAACACCATTGACCAGCTGGGGATAATAGATATTTAGAGAACATTCTACCCCAAAGACACAGAATATACATTGTTCTCAGCAGCGCATGGGACTTTTTCTAAAATTGATCACATCTTAGGTCACAAATCTTCCCTAAACAAATTCAGGAAGATTGATGAAGTTCCTTCCATCATATAAGACCATAGCGCATTAAAGGTAGAAATTAACAATGGAACAGGATCCAAAAAATAGACAAAGTACTGGCGCCTGAATAATTCGCTCCTAAAAAATGATTGGGTCATCCAAGTAATAAAATATGAAATTTAGATTTTCCTAGTAATAAATGATGATGATAACACATCTTCTCAGATCTTGAGGGACACAATGAAGGCAGTCATGAGGGGAAAGTTCATTGTGCTAAATGCCTTCATATCAAAGACAGAGAGGTCTCAAATAAATCGCATAACCACCCACCTAAGATTATAGGAACAGACGGAAAAAGCTAACCTGAGGAGCGCAAGAAGAAAGGAAATAATTAAAATCAGAGCCGAGATTAATAAAATGGAAATAAAGAAAACACTTAGAAATAGATAAATCAAAGTGTTGGTGCTTTAAAAAAGTTAAAAAGATTGAAAAACACCAGGCCAATCTAATCAAATGAAGAAATGAAAAAGCCCAAATCAACAAAAATATGAAACAACAATGGTGAGATCAAAACAGATCCCGAAGACATTGGAAAAATCATCAGGTTATACTTCCAAAACCTCTACTCCACAAAATTAGAGAAATTGAAAGAAATGGATAAGCTTTTGAACACCTACCAACTGCCAAAGCTTAAACCAGAGCAGATAAAAGCAATAAATAAACCTATCACATCCACAGAGATTGAAATTTAATCAAAAACCTTCCCAAAAGGAAAAACCCAGGACCAGATGGTTTCTCAGCTGAATTCTACCAAGCCTTCATCACAGAGCTGAAACCACTCTTTCTGAAGCTTGTTAGAAGCATAGAAAAAGAGAGAAGGCTTCCAAACACCTTCTATGAAGCTTCCATTGCCCTAATCCCCAAACCAGGCAAAGATGCAACAAGAAAATAGAACTACAGACCCATATCTCTGATGAATTTAGATGCAAAAATCCTGAACAAAGTCCTAGCAAACCAGATACAATGCTACATCAAAAAATATTATCCATCCTGACCAATTTGGCTTAATCCCAGAGAAGCAGGGATGTTTCAACATACACTAGTCAATAAATGTAATACACCACATTAATCGGCTCAACCACAAAAACCACATGGTTATCTCAATAGATGCAGAGAAAGCCTTTGACAAAATTCAACACCACTTCATGTTCAAAGCTCTGGAAAAAATAGGCATAGATGGCCTATACCTCAATTTAATAAAGACAATTTACAAAACTCCTAAAGCACAAATCATTCTCAATGGTGAATGACTCAAGGAGTTCCCACTCAATTCAGGAACAAGACAGGCGTGTTCACTCTCACCACTGCTCTTTAACATAGTACTTGAAGTTCTAGCCCAAGTGATAAGACAGAAGAAGGGCATAAAAGGGATACAAATCAGAATGGAAGAAATTAAACTATCCCTCATTGCAGATGACATGATTATTTATATATCAGATCCAAAGAATAGTATCAGTAATCTGTTGAAGGTTATTAATGCCTTCAGCAATGTGGCAGGATACAAAATTAACACTCAAAAATCAATAGCCTTTCTATATGGAGAGGACAAGCAGACAGAAATAGACATCAGAGAGACTGTCCCATTTTCTATAGCCTCAAAGAAAATCAAATACCTTGGAATATCACTAACCAAGATTCTAAAGGGCTTATATAAGGAAAATATTGAAACACTCAAGAAGGAAATAGAGGAGGACATGAGAAGATGCAAAGATATATAATGCTCATGATTAGGGAGAATCAATATAATAAAAAAGGCAATCCTGCCAAAAGCGATTTACAGATTCAATGCTATGCCGATAAAAATCCCAACCTCTTTCTTAAGAGACATAGAATAAATAATCTCTAAATTTATTTGGAAGGGACAAAGACCTCAGATATCTAAAACTATTCAAAGTAAAACCTACTCAGGGGGTATCACCATGCCTGACTTCAAAACATACTACAAAGCCATAGTAACTAAAACAGCACAGTACTGGCATAAAAACAGACAGATGGATCAAAGGAACAGGATTGAAGACCCAGCTTTAATTGGAAATAACTTCAGTTATTTGGTCTTTGACAAGGGGGCCAACAATGTACACTGGGCCAAAGATAGCATCTTCAACATATTGTGCAGAACGAATTGGATAAGCACGTATAAAAAAATGAAAATAGACCCACTCCTTTCACCATACAGAAAAATCAACTCCAAATGAATCAGAGACCTTAATATAAATCCGGCAACCCTGAACACCCTGGAAGAAAAAATAGGAGGAACTCTACATAAAATAGGAGTTGGAAAAAATTTCCTGAGCAAATCTCCAGGAGCCCAGAAAATATAACAAACACTTAACCAATGGGACCTGATCAGGTTCACAAGCTTCTGTACAGACAAACAAACCATACTCAGAGCCTATAGACCCCCCTTCAAATTGGGAGATGATTTTCGCCAGCTACAACTCAGACAGAGGCCTAATTTCCAGAACAGAGAACTAAAAAAAAAATTAATAACAAAAACCTAAAATGCCCCCTCACCAAGTGGGGCACTGATCTCAACAGAGAATTCAAAGAGCAGGAATCACAAATGGCCTTGACTCATCTAAGAAAGTGCTCAGCATCCTTAAGCATCTGGGAGATGCAAATCAAAACCACAATGAGATACCATCTTACCCTGTCAGAATGGCAATCATAAAGAAAACCAACAACAATCGTTGCTGGAGCGGATGCAGGGAAAAAGGAACCCTCATTCACTGCTGGTGGGATTGCAAACTTGTTCAAACTTTACCATTATGGAAAGCAGTGTGGAGACTTCTAGACAGAATAGAGGTAGAACTACCAATGGATGCAGGTATCCCTCTACTAGGCATCTACCGACAAGATGTCACATCTCACTGCAGAAAATTTTGTACAATTATATTTATAGCAGCTCAATTCATAATAGCCAAGAATTGGAATCAACCCAAATGCCCATCCATGGAGGAATGGACAGCGAAACTCTGTTATATTTACACTATGGAATTTTACTCAGCTGAAAGGAAAAATGACATATCGAAATTTAGGAAAAAATGGTCTGACTTTGAGCAGATCTTACTAAATGAACATTCCAAAGAACAGAGAATTGAGCACTGCATACACTCCCTCATATATGGTCCTTAACCAGGATAACTGTTTTCTTTATGTAGACTAGTAGAAAGAAGTAAGAGGTTATGAATGAGGGGTAAGGGAAGGGGGGAGGGGAATGGCTTAAGCATGAAGTGAAACCAAATTAGGTTCACAAACATAAAATCCTCACGAGTGTACTGTAACCTACACAGCAAGTAGTGGGTGTCAATTGGCAAGATGGGCCATGAGGGCTTCCGGTTCATGATGGTGAACTTGAAGCCATGCGGTGTCCCCAGGAGAAGAGAGGTTAGGATTTTTAGCTGTGAAAGAGGCCATGGACGCAAGCAATAGCCAGGTCCTCAACTCCAGACACTTTCCAGCAACAGATTCCTCTGATTGAAACCTGCATCGATCTTAAGGGCGAACCAGAGGCAGTGAGTACAAAAGCCCAGCTGGCAGGACCTGCTCCTGCGGTCTGAGCAGCTCGCGTTCCCGCCAACCCCGCGGCCCAGAGCCGCACGGGCTCCTAGCCGCCACCCCGGGCCCCGAGCTGCCCGGGACTCCAGCCGTTCCCACCCATAGCCACACCCCAGGACCCGATCAGCCTGGGCTCCTAGCCTCGACCCCGGCAACCAAGCCAAGCCACCCGAGCTCACAGCTGCCACCCAGTTGCCCGGGATTCCAGCTACACCCCCAGGGCCTGAGCCACCCGGCTTCCAGCTGCCCCCCTTTCCCCCAGGCCCCAAGCTGCCCGGGCTTCAGGCTGTCATCCCCGACTGAGCCGCCGCTCCCGAGCCCGAAACGCCTGGGCTCCTAACCTCCGCCCCGGGACCCGAGCCGAGCTGCCAGAGCTCCCGGCTGCGAGCCCTGCTCCCAGGATACCAGCCGCCTACCCAGGACCTGAGCCGCCTGGCTTCCAGTGGCTCCCCCTTCTCCCCGGGCCCCAAGCCGCCCTGGCTCATAGCCGCCACCCCGGGTCCCAAACTGCCAGGCTTCCAGCGGCCCCCTTCCCCCCCAGGCCCCGAGCCACCGGGGCTCCTGGCCGCCACCCCAGGGCCAGAGCCGCCTGGATTCCAGCTGCACCCTCTTCCCCCTGGGCCCCGAGCTGCCCTGACTTCTAATTGCCCCTCAAAGGAGCCGCCCCCCCCCAGGGCCCGAGCCTCTAGGGCTTCCAGCTGCACCCCCGGGACCCGAGCCACCCGGGCTCCTAGCCACGAACCCAGGGCCCAAGCCAACCGGGATTCCAGCCGCCACCTGGGGCCTGAGCCACCCGGGATTCGAGCTACCACACGGTGCCCAAGCCGCCAGGAATTCCAGCCGCCTTCACGGGGCCTGAGCTACCTGGGATTCCAGCCGCCACCCCAGGGCCCGAGTCGTCTGGGATTCAAGCCACCACCCCGGGGGCCGAGCCGCCTGGGCTTCAACCCACAACACTGGGGCCTGAGCCACTCGGGCTTCCAGCCACCACTCTGGGGCCCGATCCACCCTTTTAGGTGTTCAGATATCTCATAGACATCCCAACAACCACCTCAAGTGGAAGCAAAATGGGCAGACCTCAAGGCAAGAATATTACAACAGCTGAGGAAATCATGCCATATGACATCAACAACACAACTAAAGGGAATGAGCAGAGGCAAGCCCAGGAAGACACAACACTAAACCATGACCATACTGGCACAGATCCTAAAGAGAACTTAATATTAGTCATGTAAGAAAAGGTGGATCAACATATTGAAAGGGTACAAAGTCAGCTTATTAGATTTGCCACCAGGCTAAATATAATGGAGGAGAATGAAATGGATGTCAGAAGAGACATATGAAAACTAAAGGCAAGCCAGCAAACTGAAGGTATCAAAAACCAGATTTCCAAATTAACCGAAGACATCTGCAAAAATAAGAATGACTGTGAGGAAGAAATAATGAAATCAAACCTGGAAATGAAATCACATCTCAACAGGATGATAGAAGCAACCCAAAAAGAAGTTGCAGAAAACAAAAACCATAGTGAAATAATAAGAACATCCCTAGAATCTCTTACCAACAGGATTAATCACTGGGAAAACAGAACCTCAGTCATGGAAGACAGAATAGAGGAGAATTCGAGAGAAATCAGAACGTTGAGAAAATTCAAAAGAGGAAGTGAACAAGACTCAAGGGAAATGTGGGATACCATAAAAAGACCTTATCTCAGGATCATGGGGATCCCAGAAGGAGAAGAAAACCAAACTAGGGGCATTGAAAATATTTTCAACAGAATCATTCAAGAAAACTAACCATACTTGGTGAGAGATAATCCTGTACAGCTAAGAGAGATACGGAGGACCCCAAACAAATTGGACCAAAGGAGGAACACTCCAAGACATATCTTAGCTATAATGCCAAACATTGAGGAAAAAGAGAGAGTCCTCAGAGCAACGAGAGAAAGAAAATTCACGTATAAAGGAAAACCCATCAGAATCACGTACGACTTCTCCATAGAAACCTTAAAAGCCAGGAGAGCTTGGAACAAAGCGATTCTAGGCCTAAAGAAGAACGGATTCCAACCTAGACTACTCTACCCAGCAAAGTAATCCATCATAATTGATGGAAGAATTAAAGTATTCCATGAGACTAATCAGCTTTACAATTACTTGAGTACAAAGCCAAACCTTCAAAAGATACTACATGAGATATCCCATGCAGACGAAACAAACAACCAACCCCAGGAAAGGAACAGAGAACAAGCAAGGTAATACAAAAGAGATAGCAGCAACACCTCAGATACCAACATCCATATTCTCTACAAAATGGCAAACCTCACAGTTATAACTTTGAATGTAAATGGACTCAACTCTCCTATAAAAAGACACAGTATAGCAGGTTGGATCAGGAAAAGGGACCCTTCCATCTGAAACACACCTTATAGCTAAAGATAGTAACCTACTGATATTAAAAGGGTGGAAAACAATTTTTCAGGCATGTGGGAAGAATATAAAAGGAGGAGTAGCTACTCTAATATCTGACAAAATAGACTTTAAACCAACATCAATAAAAATAAAGATGAGGATGGCCACTTCCTACTCGTCAAGGGAACAATACAAGAAGACATCACTATACTAAATATGTATGCACCAAATGCAAAGGCCCCTCAGTTCACTAGGCATAAATTACTCAAAAGCAAAGCAGATATAGATGCCAACACCATCATAATAGGAAACTTTAACACTTCACTATCATCCCTAGACAGATCATACAAACAACAGACAAGCAGGGAAACCAAGCTGCTAAATGGCACCATAGATAAACTAGGGATAACAGACATCTACAGAACATTTCACACCAAGGACACAGATTACACATTCTTCTCAGCATCGCAAGGAACTTTTTCCAAAATTGACCATATATTGGGCCATAAATCATGCCTCAGCAGATTAAGAAAGATCAATGTAATCCCCTGCATTATATCAGATCACAACACATTAAAGCTAGAAATTAACAATGGGAGAGGATCCAAAAAATTCAACAGATACTGGCGACTGAACAACTCGATCCTAAACAATGAATGGGTCAAACAAGAAATCAGACAGGAAATCCAGAACTTCTTAAAAATAAATCATAATGAGGACACAACCTTCCAGAACTTGTGGTAAAAAATGAAGCCAGTTCTAAGGAGGAAATTCATTGCACTAAATGCCTTCATAACAAAGACAGAGAGGTCTCAAATCAACCAACTATCATCATACCTAAGGTCATTAGAACAGATGGAAAAATCCAATCCTAGGAGCTCTAGATGCAAGGAAATAATAAAGATCAGAGCTGAGAGTAATGACTTGGAAACAAAGAAAACAATTGAAAAATAGACAAAACAAAGAGTTGGTTCTTTGAAAAAGTCGGTAAGATCGACAAACCACTGGCCAACTTAATCAAACGAAAAACTGAGAAGGCCCAAATTAACAAAATAAAAAATGAAAAGGGTGAGATCACAACAGATCCTGAAGAGATTGGAGTATCATCAGGTCATACTTCCAAAACCTCCACTCTACAAAATTAGAGAACCTGGAAGAAATGGATGAATTCCTGGACACCTACCAAATTCCAAAGCTCAGACTAGCAGATAAAGATCCTAAACAATCCGATAACAATCACAGAGATTGAATCAGTAATCAAGAACCTCCCGATATGGAAAAGCCCAGGTCCAGATGGTTTCTCAGCTGAATTCTACCAAACCTTCATCACAGAACTGAAACCTCTCTTTTTGAAGCTTGTCAGGGACATAGAAAAAGAGGGTAGGCTCCCAAACTCCTTCTATGAAGCTACCATCGCCCTAATTCCCAAACCAGGCAAGGATGTAAAAAAAAAAAAAAAGAAAACTACAGTCCCATATCCCTGATGAACTTGGATGCAAAAATCCTAAGTAAGGTCCTAGCAAACCGAATACAAACCCACATCAAGTCTATAATTCACCCCAATCAAGTCGGCTTCATCCCAGGGATGCAGGGTTGGTTCAACATATGCAAGTCAATAAATATAATTCACCATATTAACAAACTCACCAGCAAAAACCACATAGTCATCTCAATTGATGCTGAGAAGGCTTTTGACAACATTCAACACCACTTCATGTTCAAAACCCTGGAAAGAATAGGCATAGATGGCCTATACCTTAACATGATAAAAGCAATATACAGATCTCCTGAAGCACAAATCAACCTCAATGGAGAAAGTCTCAAGCAGTTCCCGCTTAACTCAGGAACAAGACAGGGGTGACCACACTCACCACTGCTCTTTAATATAGTGCTTGAAGTTCTAGTCCAAGCGATAAGACAGGAGAACAGCAAAAAAGGGATACAAATTGGAAAAGAAGAAGTCAAACTATCCCTCTTTATAGACGACATGATGTTATACATATCAGATCCAAAGAACAGTATCAGCAAACTCCTGTCGGTGATCAATGCCTTCAGCAGATTGGCAGGTTACAAAATTTAAACAGAAAAATCAGTAGCCTTTCTATAATCAGAAGACAAACAATCAGAAAAAGACATCAGAGAAACTGTTCCATTCTCTATATCCTCAATCAAAATCAAATACCTGGGAATATCACTAACGAAGGTAGTGAAAGACTTTTATAAGGAAAATATTGAAACACTCAAGAGGGAAATAGAGGAGGATGTGACAAGATGGAAAGATACTCCATGCTCATGGATAGGGAGAATCAATATAATAAAAATCCCAATCCTGTCAAAAGCATTCTACAGATTCAACGCAATGGCAATAAAAATCCCAATCTCCTTCTTCACAGACATAGATAAAATAATCTCCAAATTTATTTGGAAGGGTAAGAGACCTCGAATAGCTAAAACTATTCTGAGTAAAAAAAAAAAAATTACACAGGATATATCACCATACCTGACTTTAAAACATACAACAAAGCCATAGTAACTAAAAGAGCTTGGTATTGGCAGAAAAACAGACAGTCTGACTAGTGGAATAGAATTGAACACCCACCCTTTAATGCAAGTAAATTCAGCTTCTTAGTCTTCGACGAGGGTGCCAACAATGTAAGCTGGGCTAAAAAGAGCATCTTCAATTAATGGTGCTGAACACATTGGATAAACACGTGTAAAAAATGAAAATAGACCAAGTCCTTTCACCATGCACACAGGTCAACTCCAAATGGATCAAAGACCTCAATATCAAGCCTGTAACCCTGAACACCCTGGAAGAAAAAGTAGAAGGAACCCTACATGAGATAGGAGAAGAATAACAACTTCCAGAGCAAATCTCCAGTAGCCCAGGAAGTGCAAAAGTCACTTAACCAATGGGACCTGATCAGGCTCAAAAGCTTCTGTACTGACAAAAACACCATTCTCAAAGTCAATAGACCACCTTCAAAGTTAGAGATGATTTTCACCAGCTACAACTCAGAAAGAGGCCTAATTTCCAGAACCTACAGATAACTCAAAAAAATTAATAACAAAAAAGCAAACTGCCCCCTCACAAAATGGGTCACTGATCTCAACAGAGAATTCACAGAGGAGGAAACACAAATGGCATTTTCTCACCCGAGAAAGTGCTCAACATCCTTAAGCATCAGGGAAATGCAAACCAAAATGACAATGAGATACCACCTTACCCCTGTCAGATTGGCAATCATAAAGAAAACCAAGAACAATCGTTGCTGGCGAGGATGTGGGGAAAAAGGAACCCTCATTCACTGCTGGTGGGATTGCAAACTTGTTCAACCGGTGTGGAAAGCAGTGTGGAGACTCCTAGACAGAATGGAAATAGACTACCAATGGACCCTGCTATCCCTCTTCTAGGCATCTACCCACAAGATGGCACATCTCAATGCAGAAACATTTGTACAACTATAGTTATACCAGCTCAATTCATAATAGCCAAGAATTGGAATCAGCCCAAATACCCATTCTTGGAGGAATAGACAGAGAAACTGTGGTGTATTTACGCAATGGAATTTTACTCAGCTGAAAGGAAAAATGAAATATCTAAATTTAGGAAAAAATGGTCTGACTTCGAGCAGATCTTACTAAGTGATCACTCAAAAAAAACAGAGAATAGAACGCTGCATATTCTCCCTCATGTGTGGTCCTTAACCAGGATAACCGTTTTCTTTATGCAGACTAGTAGAAAGAAGTGTGACGTTATGAATGTTGGGAAGGGATGGGTGAGGGGAATGGCTTAAGCATGAGGGTAAACCATATTAGGTTCAAAAATATAAAATCCTTAAGAGCATACTGTAACCTATTGAGAAAGTAGTGAGCGTCGACTGGCAAGAGGGGCCATGAGTAGCAGGGGATAGAGTTTAAGCCTGTGAATAATTAGACCAGCCTGACAACCCCTGGTTCCAACCACTGGTTCCTTCCCTCACTGAGCTGTTGACCAAAGCAACTCATGAGATTCCAACAAGACAGAATTGTGTCAAAGCTCTTGAGTGCCCACCCCAGGCCTGAGGCAAAACCCTGTTACTGAAGAAACCACAGACTGCCATCGATCAGCATCGAGAAACCCTTCAAGGTCCGGAATGTTATCCAGCTCCCAGAAGGCAGTTAGTGTAGTGCTGGAAGGCACTGCACAGGCTGCCAGGGGAAACTGATCATCGACAGCTGGAGTAAACAGAGACCACTGACATGAAACACAATCTGCTTTCATGAGTAGGCTGACTATACCTCCTACTGTGAGGGAGCAGCGAACCAATAAAGGAACACTTGTGTAACGGAGGAGCCTTGGACTGCGGAAACAATCAACAGTTTTTGAATTTGGCCAATTTTCCACTTAGTGAGGGGGACCCCTTGTCTGGAACTAGGGATTCAGCGCGATAGGTACCGGATCCCATACTCTTGTGCTCCCAAGACAAGATGCACTTTGGGAGCGATTGACAGGTAGGCTACTAAAAATAGAAATAGGTAATCCAAAATTGTGTATATTTGTTAACCTACACTGATCTCACTCTCCGATGGAGATTGTGTTTATATTTTTCAGGATGCAGCGAGAGAGCTGGGGCCCATGTAACCCTACCAACCGACCATAGGCCGATAGCTGAGATTCTGGCAAGAGAGGATCCACCACAGACATACTGTGGAGGATCCAAATGGAACCCTGCACAGAATGACGGGATGAACAAGGGGCCCACAGCCATAGCTATTAAGTCAACACAGGATAAGCCAGTGAGACAGAAACCAATGATTTTCGACATAAAGACCCCTAAGCTCCCAACCTTAAAGCAGCCTTAATACTCATCCACCACGACTCAGGGAACTATGTGGAAGAGGGAGCAGAAAGATAGTGAGAGCCGTGGTGGGGGAGATTATCCAGAGGCATGGCCAGGAGAACCTGGTTGAATACTAGGCTATCCATTGTCCCCTGTCACATGGACTGATCCAGACGACCCACGGAGGAGGATATCCAGCAGAGTGGGGAGGGGAGGGCAGCAGGGAATATGAGATACCAAATCATTGTTTGCTCACTAAATGTTATAACTCATTACGGACAATAAAAAAAAAAAACAGATGGGCCATGAGTAGTAGGGGAGAATCTCTAAACCTGTGAATAATTGAGTAGTCTGACAACTGCTGGTCCTGGCCACCAGTTCCTTCCCTCACTGTGCTGTTGACCAAAGTTACCCATGAGGTTCCAAAAACAATACAGAATTCTGTCAAACCTCTTGAACGCCCTCCCCAGGCCTGTGGCAAAATCCTGTTGTTGAAGAAACCACAGAATGACATAGATCTGCATTGAGAGACCCTTTGAGGTCTGCAATGTTAGCCAGCACTCAGATTGCAGTAAGTGCAGTGTTGGAAGGCACTACACAAGCTGCCAGTGGAAGAAGATCAACAACAGATGGAGTAAAGAGACCACTGCCATGAAACATTGTCTCTGGCCATGAGTAGGCTGACCACACCTCCTACTGGGAGAGAACGGCAAACCAAGCAAGGAGCACGTGTGCAATGGTGGAGCCTGGGCCTGGGGGAGACAATCAACCGCTATTAAATTCGGCCACGTATTCCATTCAGTGAGGGGGAACCCTTGATTGGAACTGGGGATTCAGGGTGATATGCACTGGGTCCCATAATATTGGGCTCCCAAGAAAAGATGCACTATGCGAGCGACTGATGGGGAGACTACTAAAAATAGAATCTTGGTAATCCAGAATGTTGTATATTTGTTAACCTATACTGATCTCACTCTCCAATGGAGATTGTTTCTCTTTTTCAGGATGCAGCGAGAGAGCTGTGGCCCAAATAGCCCTACCAACCGACCGCAGGCAGAAAGCTGAGACCCTGGCAAGAGATGAGCCACTACAGTCATATCTTGGAGGATCCATATGGAACCCTGCAGAGAATGAAGGGATGAATAAGGGACTCACAGCCATAGCCATTCAATCAACACAGGATAATCCAGTGAGACAGTAACCAATGATTTTTGATACAAAGACCCCTAAGCTCACAACATTAAGACAGCTTTAATACCCACCCACCATGACTCAGGGAACTGAGCAGAAGAGGGGGAAGAAAGATTGTGAGAGCCGTGGTGGGGGAGAATATCAGAGACTTGGCACCCCTCAGTAACAACACACTTGGATCAGGAGAACCCTGCCTAATACTAGGCTATCCATGGTCCCCTACCACAAAGACTGATCCAGACAGCCCACAGAGGAGGATATCCAGCTAACTGGGAATTGGAAGGGGGGCAATGAGGAATTGGGGATAACAACTCATTGTTGGCCTACTAAACAACGTAACTCATTATGGACAATAAAAAAAAAGAAACAAAAAAGGAAGCCATTATAAAAACAAGAAATAAAAGATGGGTATGATTACTGCTCTTACAGAAATGAAAATGATTATAAAGAAATGTATGCTCACCGAGGTAGTACCCCGGTGGGTAGGGGACAGAGAGGAGGGAAACGGGGTCACATTCACAAGATTTGATCATACAATGTATATACTTATTCATAATAACGATATTAAAAATAGAAATTGTTGTGAGCCTTCCTGTGAGGTAAGGGGGCGGGGCGGCCCAGCCCCGTTCCCAGGCCAGGCCTTGCCACGCCCACCTACTGGAGGCAGCGCGGGCTTTTTTCCTTTGTTTGAATGCCTGCTGAAAAGATGGCGCTGGCCTCTGTTCCTGCTCCCACGTGTCGTGCATTCCAGAGAATTTATTGTCTCCTTCTATGGAAATGGCTTGGTGCCTGGCATGCTTCCGTGTATTTGGACCAATTATGAATGTGTACGTATGT
>PVHP010020787.1:15893-30324 GCA_004024765.1 Zapus hudsonius | reverse complement strand
GGCTGGATACCATTCCGGACGTTGAAGGGTCTCTCGATGCTGATCAGTGGCAGTCTTTGGTTTCTTCAGTAACAGGGTTTTGCCTCAGGCCTGGGGAGAACACTCAAGAGCTTTGACAGATTTCTGTCTTGTTGCTGGAATCTCATGAGTCGCTTTGGTCAACAGCTCAGTGAGAGAAGGAACCAGTGGTTGGAACCAGGGGTTGTCAGGCTGATCTAATTATTCACAGGCTTAGACTATCTCCCCTACTACTCATGGCCCCTCTTGCCAGGCGACGCTCACTACTTTCTCAATAGGTTATAGTATGCTCTTAATATAGTGCATCATTTCTTAGGAGCCCAAGAATACAGGATCCGGTGCATATCACCCTGAGACCCTAGTTCCAATCAAGGGTTCCCCCTTACTGAGTGGAATATTTGGACAAATTTAATAGCTGTTGATTGTCTCCCCCAGGCCCAGGCTCCTCCATTGCACAAGTGCTCCTTTCTTGGTTTGCTGTTCTCCCCAGTAGGAGGTGTGGTCAGCCTACTCGTGGCCTCAGACTGTGTTTCATGCCAATGGTCTCTTTACTCCAGCTGTCATTGATCTGCTTCCCCTGGCAGCTTGTGTAGTGCCTTCCAGCACTGCACTAACTGCCATATGGGGGCTGGTTACCATTCCAGATCTCGAAGGGTCTCTCGATGCTGATCGATGGCATTCTGTTTTCTTCAGCAACAGGGTTTTGCCTCAGGCCTGTGGAGGGCATTCAAGGGCTTAGACAGAATTCTGCCTTGTTTTTGGAACCTCATGGGTCACTTTGCTCAACAGCTCAATGAGGGAAGGAACCCGTGGCCTGGAACTGGGGTTGTCAGACTGCTCAATTATTCACAGGCTTAGACATTCTCCCCTACTACTCATGGACCTTCTTGCCAGTTGACACCCACTATTTACTCTGTACGTTACAGTATACTCGTGAGGATTTTATGTTTTTGAACTTAATTTGGTTTAGCCTCATGCTTGAGCCATTCCCCTCCCCCCTTCCCTTACACCTCATTCATAACCTCTCACTTCTTTCTACCAGTCTGCATTGAGAAAACGGTTATCCTGGTTAAGGACCACATATGCTGGAGAGTATGCGGCGTTCAATTCTTTGTTCTTTTGAGTGTTCCCTTAGCAAGATTTGCTCGAATCAGACCATTTTTCCCTAAATTTCGATGTGTCATTTTTCCTTTCAGCTATGTAGAATTCCATCGTATAAATATACCACAGTTTCGCTGTCCATTCCTCCATGGATGGGCATTTGGGTTGATTCCAATTCTTGGCTATTTTGAATTGAGTTGCTATAAATACAGTTGTAGAAATATTTCTGCATCAAGATGTCACATCTTGCAGATAGATGCCTAATAGAGGGACAGCTGGGTCCATTGGTAGTTCTCTGTCCATTCTGTCTAGGAGTCTCCACACTGCTTTCCATAACAGTTGAACAGGTTTGGAATCCCACCAGCAGTGAATGAGGGTTCCTTTCCCACACCCTTCCCCCCCACCCCCATCCCCCCACCCCCGTTGTTGTTGGTTTTCTTTATGATTGTCATTCTGACAGGGGTAATATGGTATCTCATTGTGATTTTGATTTGCATTTCCCCTATACTTAAGGATGCTGAGCACTTTCTTAGATGAGTCAAGGCCATTTGTGTTTCCTCCTCCATGAATTCTCTGTTGAGATCAGTGCCCCATTTTGTGAGGGGGCATTTTGGGTTTTTGTTATTAATTTTTTGAGTTCTCTGTAGGTTCTAGAAAATAGGCCTCTGTCTGAGTTGTAGCTGGCGAAAATCATCTCCCAATTTGAAGGGTTCTATTGCCTCTGAGTATGGTTTGTTTGTCTGTACAGAAGCTTTTGAGCCAGATCAGGTCCCATTGCTTAAGTGTTTGTTGTATTTCCTGGGCTGCTGGAGATTTGCTCAGGAAATTTTTCCCTACTCCTATTTCATGTAGAGTTCCTCCTATTTTTTCTTCCAGGGTGTTCAGGGTTACCAGATTTATATTAAGGTCTCTGATCCATTTGGAGATGATTTTTGTGCATGATGAAAGGAGTGGGTCTATATTCATTTTTTCACAGGTCTTTATCCAATTCATCCAGCACCATTTGTTGAAGAAACTATCTTTGGCCCAGCATACATGGTTGACCCCCTTGTCAAAGACCAAATACCTGAAGTTACTTCCAATTAAAGCTGGGTCTTCAATCCTCTTCCATTGATCTGTCTGTCTCTTTTTATGCCAGTACCATGCTGTTTTAGTTACTATGGCCTTGTAGTATGTTTTGAAGTCAGGGATGGTGAAACCCCCTTTGTAGGTTTTTTTATGTAGAATAGATTTAGATATCCGAGGTCTTTGGCCTTTCAAATAAATTTAGAGATTATATTTTCTTTTGAAATATTTTATTTATTCATTTTTCAAGCAGAGAGATACAGAGAGAGAGAGAAAGAGAGAAGAGAGAGCAGCAGGCCCACCACCTTGTGGGTTTGGCTTATGTGGGTCCTGGGGAATTGAACCCAGGGCCTTAGGCAGTGGAGGCAAGTGCCTTAAACGCTGAGCCATCTCTACAGCCCATAGAGATTATATTTTCTATGTCTGTGAAGCAAGAGGTTAGGATTTTTATCGGAATGGCATTGAATCTGTAAATCGCTTTTGGCAGGACTGCCATTTTTACTATTTTGATTCTCCCTAACCCTGAGGATGCAATATCTTTCCATCTTCTCATGTCCTCCTCTATTTCCTTCTTGAGTGTTTCAATATTCTCCTTATATAAGTCCTTTAAAACCTTGGTTAGTGATATTCCAAGGTATTTGATTTTCTTTGAGGCTATAGAAAATGGGACAGTCTCTCTGATGTCTTTTACTGTCTGCTTATCCTCTGCATATAGAAAGGCTACTGATTTTTATGTGTTAATTTTGTATCCTGTCACGTTGCTGAAGGCATTAATCACCTTCAAGAGGTTACTGATACTATTCTTTAGGTCTGATATATAAAGGATCATGTCATCTGCAAAAAGGGATAGTTTGATTTCTTCCTTTCCGATTTGTATCCCATTTATGCCCTTCTCCTATCTTAGCGCTTGGGATAGAACTTCAAGCACTATGTTAAAGAGCAGTGGTGAGAGTAGACACCCCTGTCTTGTTCCTGAATTGAGTGGGAACTCCTTGAGTTGTTCCCCATTGAGAATGATTTCTGCTTTAGGAGTTTTATAAATCGTCTTTATTAAATTGAGGTATAGGCCATATATGCCTATTCTTTCCAGAGCTTTGAACATGAAGTGGTGTTGAATTTTGTCAAAGGCCTTCTACACATCTATTGAGATAACCATGTGGTTTTTGTGGTTGAGCCGATTAATATGATTTTTTACTTTTATCAACTTGCGTATTTTGAACCATCCCTGCATCTCTGGGATAAAGCTAACTTGGTCAGGGTGGATAATATTTTTGATGTAGCATTGTATCCTGTTTGCTAGGACTTTGTTCAGGATTTTTGCATCTAAGTTCATTAGAGATATCGGTCTGTAGTTCTCTTTTCTTGTTGCATCCTTGCCTGGTTTGGGAGTTAGGGCAATGGTAGCTTCATAGAAGGTGTTTGGAAGCCTTCCCTCTTTCTGAGCTTCTAACAAGCTTCAGAAAGAGTCGTTTCAGCTCTGTGATGAAGGCTTGGTAGAATTCAACTGAGAAACCATCTGGTCCTGGCTTTTCCTTTTGGGAAGGTTTTTGATTACATCTTCAATCTCTGTGGATGTGATAGGTTTATTTAGTGCTTTTATCTGCTCTGGTTTAAGCTTTGGCAGCTCGTAGGTGTCCAAAAACTTATCCATTTCTTCCAGGTTCCCTAATTTTGTGGAGTAGAGGTTTTGGAAGTATGACCTGATGATTCTTTGAATGTCTTTTGGATATGTTGTGATCTCACCATTGTCCTTTCTGATTTTATTGATTTGAGCTTTCTCATTTCTTCATTTGATTAGATAGGCCAGGGGTTTGTCAATCTTATTAACTTTTTCAAAGAACCAACTCTTTGATTTATCTATTTTTAATCGTTTTTTTAATTTCCAATTCATTAATCTGAGCTCTGCTTTTAATTATTTCCTTTCATCTTGCACTCCTCGGGTTAGCTTTTTCTGTCGGTTCAAATTATCTTAGGTGGGTGGTTAGGTGATTGATTTGAGACCTCTCTGTCTTTGATATGAAGGCATTTAGTGAAATGAACTTTTCCTTCAGGACTGTCTTCATTGTGTCCCACGAGTTCTGATAAGATGTGTTATCATCATCATTTATTACTAGGAAATTCTGAATTTCCTGTTTTATTTCTTAGATGACCCAATCATTCTTTTAGGGTTGAATTATTCAGGTGCCAGTACTTTGTGTATATTCTGGATCCTGTTCCATTGTAATTTCTATCTTTAATGCACTATGATCTGATATGATGCAAGGAACTATATCAATCTTCCTGAATTTGTTTAGGGAAGATTTGTGACCTAAGATGTGATCAATTTTATAAAAAGAACCATGCATTGCTGAGAAGAATGTATATTCTTTGTATTTGGGGTAGAACGTTCTGTAAATATCTGTTATCCCCAGATGGTCGATGGTGTTATTGAGCTCCGATATGTCCCTGCTGATCTTCTGTTTGGTTGATCTGTCTAGAGCTCATAGAGGTGTATTAAAGTCTCCTACTATTATGGAATTAGAGTCTTTCTGCTTTATTTTTGATTAGGGTTTCCTTTGTGAACTGTGTTGCACCCAAATTTGATGCGTATATGTTGATGATGGTGATATCTTCCTGTTGGATCATTCCTTTGATGAGTAAGAAGTGACCATCCTTATCCTTTTTAATTGATTTTGAGGTAAAGACTATTTTGTCAGAGATTAATGTAGCCACACCTGCTTGCTTTTTACTTCCACATGCCTGATAAACTGTTTTCCATCCTTTTACTTTAAGAAGATTGCTGTCTTTAGAGGTAAAGTGCGTTTCCTGAAGGCAGCAGATGGAAGGGTCCATTTTTCTGATCCACCTTGCAAGTCTGTGTTTTTTTTTTAATGGAGTTAAGTCCATTTATATTCAGTGATATAATTGTGAGGTTTGCTTTAAGCCCTCCAATGATGAAGGGTTAATGGAGGTTGCTGTCTGTGCTGCTGTTATTAGCACACCGGCTGTGATTGTCGTGCCTGATCTCTGGTACTCTTTTGAGGTAGACTTCTTGTTTCTTCTGTGTGGGATATCTCTTGTAGGATCTTCTGAAATTTTGGCTTTGTTTTCAAATAGTTGTAGAGCAGGTTTACTTCATGGAACACTTTAAATTCTCCATCTACTATGAGGGATAACTTTGCTGGGTTCAGTAGTCTAAGTTGAAAGCCATACTTCTTTAGGCCCTGAAAAGCATTATTCTAAGCCCTTCTGGCTTTCATGGTTTCTAATGAGAAGTCTGAGGTAATTTTGATGGATTTTCCTTTATAAGTTACAGTTTGCTTTTCTCTTGGAGCTTTGAGTATTTTCTCTTGGCTTTCTGTGTTAGTCATCTTAATTAGTATGTGTCTTGGAAAATTTCTCTTCATGTCCTGTCTGTTTGGAGTCATCTGGGCCCCTTGAAAGTTGAGTGAGCTTTCTCTTCTTAGTAGCGGAAGTTTTCTTGAATAAATCTGTTCAAAATATTTCCTATGCCCTTAGCCTTGGCTTCTTCTACCTCTGGGATCCCCATGATTCTAATATTGGACCTCTTTATGTTATCCCATAGATCCCTCAAATTATGCTCACTTGATATCTTTAATTTCTTGAATCCTATGACATCCTTATTAATTCCTTCTGTCTTGTCCTCAACGTCTGAATGTCTGTCCTCCAGAATAGTTTTAGCTATTCCAGGTCTCTTACTCTTCGAAATAAATTTGGAGAGTATTTTATCTGTGTCTGCGAAGAAGGAGGTTCGGATTTTTATTGGCATTTCGTTGAATCCATAGATTGCTTTTGGCAGGATTGCCATTTTTACTATATTGATTCTCTCTGTATCCATGAGCATGGAATATCTTTCCATCTTGTCACATCCTCCTCTACTTCCCTCTTGAGTGTTTCTTTAGTTTCCTTATATAAGTCTTTCACTACCTTGGTTAGTGATATTCCCAGGTATTTGATTTTGTTTGAGGATATAGAGAATGGGACAGTTTCTCTGTTGTCTTTTATCGAATGTTTGTCTTCTGTGTATAGTAAGGCTACTGATTTTGTGTATTAATTTTGTATCCTGCCACTCTGCTGAAGGCATTGATCACTTTCAGGAGTCTGCTGATACTCTTCTTTGCATCTGATATGTATAAGATCATGTCATCTGCAAAGAGGGATAGTTTGACTTCTTCCTTTCCAATTTCTATCGTTTTTATGCTGTTCTCCTGTCTTATCGCTTTGGCTAGAACTTCAAGCACTATGTTAAATAGCAGTGGTGAGAGTGGCCACCCCTGTCTTGTTCCTGAATTAAGCAGGAACTCCTTGAGTCGTTCTCCATTGAGGATGATTTGTCCTTTAGGAGATCTTTATATTGACTTTATCATGCTGAGGTATAGGCCATCTATGCCTATTCTTTCCAGGGTTTTGAACATGAAGTGGTGTTGAATTTTGTCAAAAGCCTTCTCAGCATCAATTGAGATGACCATGTGATTTTTGAGGGTGAGTTTGTTAATGTGGTGAATTATACTTATTGACTTGCGTCTGTTGCGTATGTTGAACCATCAGTGCATCCCTGGGATGAAGCCAACTTCGTCAGGGTGAATTATAGACTTGATGTGGGTTTGTATTTGGTTTGCTAGGACTTTGTTTAGGATTTTTGTATCCAAGTTCATCAGGGGTATGGGTCTGTAGTTTTCCTTTCTTGTTACATCCTTGCCTGGTTTGGGAAATAGGGCAATAGTAGCTTCGTAGTAGGAGTTTTGGAGCCTACCGTCTTTTTCTATGTTCCTGACAAGCTTCAAAAAGAGAGGTTTCAGTTCTATGATGAAGGTTTGGTAGAATTTAGCTGAGAAACCATCTGGACCTGGGCTTTTCCATTTGGGTAGATTCTTGATTACCGACTCAATCTCTGTGATTGTTATTGAATTGTTTAGGATCTTTATCTGCTCTGATCTGAGCTTTGGAAGTTGGTAGGTGTCCAGGAATTTATCCATTTCTTCCAGGTTCTCTAATTTTGTAGAGTAGATGTTTTGGAAGTATGACCTGATGATTCTTCCAATCTCTTCAGGATCTGTTGTGATCTCACCCTTGTCATTTGTTATTTTGTTAATTTGGGCCTTCAGGTGGTTGGTGGGATGCCTTTGAGATATCTGAGCACTGGAAGGGCACAGCAGTGGGAAAGCAGCCGGGTCCCGGGCCGAAAAGGTAGCCATCCCGGAGCGGGAAAGCAGCCGGTTCCAGGGGCGGGAAAGCAGCCGGGTCCGAGGTGGGATAGCAGCCGTTCCTGGGCAGAAAAAGCAACCGGTCCTGGATAGGAAAGCAGCAGGGACCCGGGGTGGGAAAACCGCCCGGTCCGGAGCAGGAGAGGAGCCGGTTCCCCGTGCGTGAAAGCAGCTGGACCCGGGACAGTGAAGCATCCTGACCCGGGCAGAAAAGGCAGCTTGGTCCCTGGATGGGAAAGCGGCCAGATCCCAGGGTGGGTGGGAAGGCGACCGGCTTGGGCCCCTGAGGGGCGGTAAGGCGGGCAGCTCGGGCTCCAGGTTGGCGGGAAGGTGGGCTGCTCGTAAGGCGCACCCTCATGTTTGATGCAGGTTCCAATCAGTAGAATCTGTTGCTGGAAAGTGTCTAAAGTCAAGGTCCTGGGTGTTGCTTGCGTCCACGGCCTGGATCACAGCTAAAAACCCTAACCTCTGTTCCACCCGGGACACTGTGTAGCTTCTAGTTCGCCATCATGAAGCAGAAGCCTCAAGTATAACTTTAACTAAACAAATGAACCTTATTGGATTGCAAAGTAAAAATGTAACCACAAGGAGAATTGTCTTAGTTGACTTAAGAATTGGGTGTAGCTTTGGTGCATAATTTTTAGATATACAAAAATGTTGAAAGAATTCTAGATATTGATAACTCATATGTTTACTCCATGTTATTTATCTACCTTTGTTTATCCTTGTCTACCTTATTATCTCTTTCATCTCTACAGGTCCTGAAAAGAGGAATTGTTTCATATATTCACAGTATAATAATAAAAACCTTAGAATTTACATTGAAACTATATTATTATGTAGTTAATACAATTTCACCAATTGTCCCAATAGTGTACTTTGTAGCAAAAATAAAACCAAGTTCATGTGTTGCATTTAGCTGTTCTGTTTCTTCAGTTTCATTTATTTCCTTTAACCCAAACCTATATCTGAAGAATATGGGCCTGGTACTTTCTAGCATACCTCTCCCTCTCCCCCAGCCCCTGCTCTCAAGAGTAAGTCTGGCTGTGTACTTTGGCAGGAATACCACAGCAATGTCACTGCATATCATATCAGGAGCCAGGGGCTGTTACCTAGTCCCATTACCAGCAGTGTTGTATTAGCTGTGCTAGTTTGGGCCAGGTTTCTCCCCCATAAAATCACTTTTTTTCCCTTTCTAGTCATTAATATCCTATAAGGGAGATACTTTGAGATAATATAAATATGCTTTCACTCTTTCAACTTTCTCTAGCTAATTAGCATTTGATGATTTTTCTAATTCCAACATTTCTTCTGTGGTTAAGTGATCTTTTACTTAAAGCGTTCCCTTTTCCCCATGCATTTATTTCCTTATTGATATCAGCATAGGCTCATGTGACATAATTTGCCTAATATATTTTAATGACAAAAGAATCACAGTGAAATTCTACACAGTATGTACTCTTGTTACTAGTGATTTAGACTTTATTTCAAAGCCTATACGTATACACTGAAGGACAGAGCAAATGATATTTCTGTCATTAGGTACCAAAATTTCTTGATGAATCAAAGAAGTAAAAACCTTATAGTTATGTAGGAGTACGGATCACTATTTTTCTTCTCCTTCTAAAACACATTTTTTTTCATCTTTGTCTACTGAAAAGTAAAAGCAGTAATAACTAAAAAGTAATAATATGCCTAGTGGCCACATTGTGGACTTAAATATATTTTCCCATGAAAAAGTATTGGAGTTATGCAGAGAAATGACTGGTTTCCTATTGGGTTAACAGAGTCCTAGAATCTTAAGAAAAGGGCATACAAATTGACTTAAAGGGGTTCCCTTTAACCAACTATGGGAAAATTTTATCATCAAGATGAAAAAGCAATTGATTAAAACATATGTAATATATTAAATTATATATGCTCATAATAATACAGAAATAGCCTTCATTGATCACCTTTGTAGGTTGCCTAGAGATCAACTCTTTATTCCTGCAAATTGTTCATAGCAACTTTATTTATAAATATTTTTAAAAAATGAGAAACAGTCCGAAATATCCAGCCATAGGAAAATAAACAACTATATTCATACTGTGGAATACAGCTATAAGAAATGAATTGCTGATCATAACATAGTGCCTGGATCTCATAAACATTATGCCAAGTGAAAGAAGCCTTACATGCTTTCATGTATATGAAGTTCTAATGCAGGCAAAACAAACACACTTGAAAGCTCTCAGAAAAGTAGGGAGGAGGACATCAGAAACTGCATGGCAAGGGGATTCAGAGGGGTCTGAGATAATGATATCCTGATAAGGATTTGTGGTACATAGATGCAATTCCTCAAAACTTTTAATGGTACACTTTTAAGATTTGTATTCTTCATGTTATGAAAATTTTCCCTTAACAATTTTAACAAATATTGAGTTCTAATGATGTGTGTGCTATAATAAAAATTAAATAAATAAAGTAGACTGATGGTTGTATAGAAGGATAAATAGACCTTTGAAAAAGCAAAGTGTACCAAAATGCTAATTATAGAGTCTATGTAATGAATATATAGGGTTTTTATCCATTTCTTTTAGTTTTCTCTGTGGTTAGTAGTTTTCATAACAAAATGGTGAATAAGACATCCATTTGGGGTCCCTAGAGTATGAATCTATGCAATTATATGAAAAGTTGTTGGCGAACTTTATAATGATGAGTCAAGCAGATAACACCTGAGCCTAATGTTGAGTCCTGTCGCTAAAAGTAAGACAATCAGACATGTTCTTCCTGTGGCTGTACAATAGTTAATACTTATATGAAGTATCAGTGCATAAAGCTGAACTTGAACTTGAATCTAATCAAGATTCTAGATCTAACTATCAATGAAATATAAGAGAGCATGGAACATATTCTGTGATACACTATATAGGTACCATTAACCAAATCAAGACTGTGGGAGATTTCATGGGGGAAATTACCTAGTACCTTGAGAAAATGTCATGATAGTTTTAAAAGACACTAGAAGAGGGATTCTGTAATATATGGGCCTTGGGTTCCTATCACCCCTTTTTTGAGTCAACATTTCACATAAGTTTGAGGCTGTCCTCAAACTCATTATGTAGCTGAAGCTGGCCTTGACCTCCTGATCTTTCTGTCATTTCCTAAGTGCTCTGGTTTGGATTCCATTTTAAACTAAACCACCCAAAAACAGTAATGTTTAAATAGTCAAGGAAAATCGCATGTCGACTGACTATTAGATAATTTTAAATTATTGCTCATTTAATTGGATATTATAATATTATGGTTACTTTAAGTACTCTATTAGATACATCTAACTATAAATAAGTGAAACTATATGATTTTTTGAGTACTTGAACAAAACAGTAATAAATTGAGATAAATAAAGCAAGAATAACAGTCAGTCAATAATTGGTCAAACCAGGTGATAGGTATATGAAGATTTATTAATTTATTTTTCTCCACCTGTATATGTTAAAAAGTTAAATTAAAAAGAAGAATCTTATTTAGTTTCATATTCTAATCAAATCCCATGTCTCCTTTCCTAGTATAGAAAACTTGGAAAGATACCTACACTTAACTGTCTCCATGTCATATTTCCAAAACCTCCAGAACCTGGTCCCATGGGACATTTTATCTTCATCATGCCACTAGCAGCACTCTCATCAAGGTCCCTGGTGTCTTCCAAATTGTCAAATCTCATACTCTGTTCTCAGTTCTCAGATTAAATGACCTTATTAACATTATTCACTAGTAATTATTCTTTATCAGGAAAGTTTCTCCCCTTGGCTTTAGGATGCCACACTGCCTTTCCCCTGTTTCACTGTCTGAACATCCTGTTTTCTTTGCTAGATTGTTCTCCTCTTCTTGCCCTCCATTAGAAGTACACACTAAGGCTCAGTCCTCTACCGTCTGTTACTAGTCAATCCCTTGGAGACTTCATTCATTATCTTGGCTATAAATGCCATTTACATCCTGACCATCTCCAATTCCAGCCTCCCTCTAACCCATTTTATAAGATCTCACACTCAGTAGTATGAAGCTGGGTTCTTGAGTCCCTTGCAAACTTCTTCAGCAGTATCTCCTAAGTCAGCAAATGGCATCTTCATTCTCACTTAATTGCTAATTACAAAAACTGCTTGTCACACTTGACCTGCCTTTCTCACACATCTATATCCAATAGCAATTCCTCTCATCTTGATGTAAGCTACATGTTACCACTTCTTATCATCCTCTGCTTCTATCACTCCAATCCATGTCACCATCTATCTTGGTTGGTCAACTGCAGTGTTGTCTTCACTGTTCTCTTTAAATCTCACATTCTTGTGCTCCTATCATCTCTTGTCTGCACAGCAGCCAGAGAGAGTGACCCTTTCTAACCCTGAAACTCACTGTAGTGTCCTCTGCTGAAACTCTCCAGTGCTTTCCTGACTCACCCAACATAAAATCTGGAGTGTTGACAGTGCCTTTAAAGCTGTTAGATTACATTTCCTGGCACTCTGCCCTTGCTCATTCTTTTCCAGATACTCCTCCTTCCTATTATCTGTGTATACCAAACTTTTCCATGCCTCTGTACCTTTGACTAGACTGTCTTCTCTGATGGAAACCTTTTTCCATGTGACTTGCTCTTTCCCTTCACTCTGCTCTCTGTTCACACTCTGCACAACACAAAGAAAAAACTGGCTACTTCTTGTATAATTCATAACCCCCCACCCCATGGTCTGGTCCAGGAATCCCAATGAGGAAGGTCCCCAAGAGGTCAGGGACAGGGAGGAGGGAAATGAGGTTCCACAACAAGACTTGCTCATACAATATATCTAATTATCAACAATAAATAAGTTTATTAATAAAAGATCTTTAGATCTTTGATGACCCACCGAGTAAAATAGCATTTCCCTAGTCCTCACCAGCTTATGTTTATAGTATACAATATCTAGCTTTATAGCCTGTAAATTTGTATCTATCGGTTTCTTTGGTTATTTTCTACCTGAAGTTCATTTTTTTTGGGGGGGTTTATTGAGGTAGTGTCTCATTCTAGCCCAGGCTGGCCTCTAACTCACAGTGATCCTCCTACCTCTGCCTCCCTAGTACTGGGATTAAAGGCATGAGCCACCATGCCCAGCTGAAGTTAAAATTTTATTACTCTTCTCACTTCAGGATTTAGGATTTATGAAAATGGCTGAATCTACACTGTGATGAGAATTACATAGAGTTTATGTAAGATTAACTTTAAAATAAATAATAGGCCTCAGATGGAATCTTCTACTGCTTCTTAAGAAGGTGTTAAATATACTTCCACAGCTATGGTCAAGAGACAGTTTGAATCTATGGGGTATTCATTCTCTTCTCCTGCATCATGCCCATCTTTCCCAGCCTTGCTCATTTACTGTATTCTCCCATAGACTTATTTTTGCCAATGCTGAAGTTGAACCCCTGGGCCTTGCATATGCTGTACAAGTGCTATTCCACTAAGCTGCATCCCCGCCTCCATAGGTAGCTCTTCTTGCTCTCCATTATACCAGTTTGCTTACTACTGATTTGTACACTTGATTTCCCATTCTTCTCTCTTTCTCTTGCTTGCACACACTCATATACTTATATTTGAGGGGTCTACTGTCTTTTTGTTTGACTCTGAAAAGGCCTGTAAACTTATTTGGACAGAAAGAGCAGCTTCCACAGTAGAATTCTATTGCTCTTATTGAGCAGAATAAGGATCCCTTCTGCTTCTATATATCATCATCAAACACCTGGTTGTGTATAAGAGGTCAGTTTTATTGAACAGGGTGGCTTGTTTTCAGGCCAAATATCACATCAACTAAAATTGACCTAAAACCATTATTTGATAAATGAAAAGATACAGGAGAAAATAAAAAAATATATTCCCTAAAGAGTGGATCAGAGGTAGTGCTGGGCTTGTTAGGAGCACAGTATTTGAACAGAGACCAAAGGTACCTGACATCAAGTCCAACAAGCTTCCAAGAAGACATAGATCCCAATGAGTTTCTACAAAGAAACCACAATTGTTAACCATAAAATATGTGATACTTAGGAAACCCTAGACAAGCATACTACTCTTTCAGGGGGACATCTTGCCCTGGACTAGAGACTGACCAAGTGAACCCTTTTTCCCTTCTCCTCTCTCACCTCCCACTCCCACAGAGGAAAGACAGATCTAGAGACAAGACATGTCCAGGGAGAATGTTGAGTTCCTTGGGAATAAGGCTCAGCTAAAGTCACTAAATGCAAACTTCCACTTGATACTCCTCTTACTTGGGTGGAATGAATAAAGACAAGGAAGAAGATGAGAAAGGTGGAAAAAGAAAGGGGTGTCAGTATCTTTTAATGGCTAAGGCTCTATAGGTAAAGTCAGAGGTTTCAAGACACATTGTGTCCAGAAAACCTATATCCCTGAGACAAAAGTAAACTGTCATTCAAATGAAGAGACTTTTGCATGAAAAAGGAAGAAAATATATCTGTGTTTCTTGAAAATCCATGCATTCTGAGTCTGAGTAGTCCTCTGATCTTGGAAGCAAATAATTCCTTGGAAAGTAATAGCTAGAGTAATAATCTCTGGAGAAATCAGCCAGAAGTGACAGGACAGTAACTTAAGCACACAAAATAATTCTGTAGGTTTTTCGGTATTACTATTTGTGTACACTGAATTGTTTTCAGTAAATTCTTATCTTGATATGTGTTGTCTGTTTTCTTTTCAGCCCCACTGTGTTCTCCTCGCCTCAAAAGAAAATTCAGCCCCTGTTAAACTTGGGGGCTTTGGGGTAGCTATTCAGTTAGGAGAATCTGGACTTGTAGCAGGAGGTAAGACTGCTTTTTTAACTTCAAAACCTGACTTTAGGGGCTGGATAGGTGCTCAGTGGTTAATGGCACTTGCTTGCAAAACGTGAAGGCCCAGGTTCGATTCCCCAGAACCCACATAAAGTCAGACACAAAGTGGTGTACACATATGAAGATGGCAGTTGCAGATGGCCCTGATGCATCTCTCTCTTTCTCTCTCTCTCTCTCTCTCTCTCTCTCTCTCTCTC
>PVHP010020787.1:0-15793 GCA_004024765.1 Zapus hudsonius | reverse complement strand
CCTTACACAAGCCACCATGGGGCTGGTGAAATGGCTCAGTGTTTAAAAGCACTTGCTGCTCAAGCCTGTGTTAAACCCATGTCATAAAGTGTAAGTACCACAAGCATCTGCAATCCCAATGTGCCTAGTGCCTATGGCAATGGGAAGCAGAGTCAGGAGAACTTCTTCAAGCTAATGGGCCACTCGGTCTGTCATTTACAGTGGCAAAAAATCAAAAGATTGATTGTCTCACACAGGTGGAAGGCAAGATTGTCCTCTGACCTACTACGCATGCTGTGGCATGCACATGCATGAGTACATACCCACATGCCAAAAATATCCACTATCAGATAGTTTTGAATTTAATAACACTATAGTCACAATTAGAATTTTAATTCCTTAATAGAGTCTAGAATGGGGGTATGGGGCTAGAGTGTTTCCCTAGCCTGCATGAGGTCTTGGGTTCCATCTCTAGCATTGCAAAAAATAAATAATGGGCTGTATTTTTTACTCAGTTTATCCCTAACACTTAACAGAGAACAAGAATATTAAAAGAGTTTACAAAGAAGGTAACATTTGGAGCACAGAAGCTTTTAAAGTTAACCTTACCAAATAAAGTCACATCTAGAATATGTGGCTTCCTTTCAGGTTTATATCTTTGGCTAATTTTTAAATTCCTATCATTTTCCTTTTTTCATATATCAAAGAATCCTATTCAAGTTATCAATTTGTCTGTTTGCAAAGAGCAACCAGATATAAATACAGAGTAATTTTATTACTAACCAAAGAAAAACATTTCAAAATTCTCATGCCAGGACAAAAAGGGAAAAAGTTAAAATAGAAACTTTCTTCACCAGTGTACAGAGATAAATACAGATTGAAGTATTGTGTTTTTCATTTATTCTTTTTTGGGGGAGGCTTGAGGCAGAGTCTCAATCTAGCCCAAGCTGACATACAACTCACTCTACAGTCCAGGCTGGACTTGAATTCACAGCAATCCTGCAGCAGCCTACAGAGTGCTGCGATTAAGGGCATGAGCCACCACACCCAGCTTTATTTATTCTTTTCAACAGGCTCCAGCTCAGAATGCTGCCCAGAATTGAATACTATTCCTTAGTTTTGTAAAGGATATAGTTCTCCATTCAAGATATTATCAGTCTCTGTCAGTGTGTTCCTCTCCAAGCACCAACAGTTTCACAAAGAAGAAATACATAAAACACATCAACAGAAACTTTTATTAAATTTATCATTCTTCAAGAGTGCTTATGTTAAACAAGTGTGGTGCATGCCTTTAATCTCAGCATTTGGATGCTGGGGCAAAAGGATTGCCCTGAGTTTGAGGCCAGCCTGAGTTTCATTGTAAGCCCTTGGCTCATAAAACCAAAAAGGGAAAAAAAATAGAATATGTTAAATTCAAAAACCTGCCAAATGATAAATATCAAAATAACAATCAGTTTCATATGTGACTTCAATGTGATTGCAGCTAGCACATCAAGCAGCGACAACTTGGACCATCTTCTGAAAAAATGAGCCATTAAATATAGTTGTATTTTAAATAATTTTTCCAGCTAACCTTTTGCAGCAATCTGAGGAACTAGAAGTCAAGTATCGTAATTAGAAGACTGACCAAATAAACTGGTCATGAAGCATGATATAATGCCCAGACCACTGAAGCCTAGTATTCCAGGGGAGCTTACCTTCACCAGTGTTTAACCAATAATTGAATTATGCTATATAATTTCAACAAAACATGGAGCTCAAATGGCAACAAATGCATTAAATCCCAACACAGCTCATCTTGGAAATCTCCCTAAATACTAAAAAGCTCATCTTTGTATTGAACAGAAATCTCCGTTCAAACAGAAATTGAACATAATTATCCTTGAACAGAAATCCCAGTGGTTCTAATTCTGACTTTTGAAGCCACTCTCGACAATTTTCATCTTTCTACATAATAGCTATTCAGATGTTTGCAGACAGCTACCATAAATAACTAAGAATACCCTAAGTATTATCCCAGTTATTTTCCCATGTGTTAATATAGCCTTTCCTCCCATAAACTGGGTCTGAACTCACTATCCACAAAGGTCAGGGCCAGGACTGTGAGTTTGAGGACAGCCTGGGACTACAGTGTGAGTTCTAGGTTAGCCTGGACTAGAGTGAGACCCTATCTCGAAAAGAATCGGAGGGGGCTTCTCTCGTTTACAAGTTCAACATACTAAGAACCATGTAAGTACATTTACATTTCCCTAGAGGATCTGTTTACCCTGAATATGACTAGGAACCTAGAAAATAATTATGCAGCAAATGATTTCTATGCTTAAAACCCATTCATGGTCCACCCAATTGAACTTGTAAATGTACTCTCTCTGAGGCTGATCCACTCCTGTTTTAAAGAAAGTTATATAGATTCATGTTCCTTCACAATGTGAACCTGCCATTCAAGGAAGATTCTGTGGTTTAATGGTAATTGGTTGGAATGTCTTTTGTCATTTTATGTCAACTCCTTTTCTTAAAGACAAAGCTAATAATTATCTCCTCTTGAAATTATCAGACAGATCTTAACTGCTAGTTAGGTGGCCTTATCCTTGCCCTCCATCTTCTGAAACTATCTGGGTTACTCACTCTCATATAACAGTAGAAAAAGGACCTATAATTGCAGAAAGGAGAAAAGAGCTGTGGTTCATCCCTCTGCATAGCCACAGCACCTAGCACAGGGATCTGGCAAGCACTTAGGAAATGGTCTTGAAATGAAAGAATCTGGCTGCAAGTCAGTTTCAAGTCAGTAACAGATTATAAACCACAAATCAAGGGAAGCCAGGATTTAGAATCAGCATAGTGAGAGGAAAGAAATGCAAAGCCATCCAACAGCAGAAACATGTAGTGAAATGACACCTCAGCATGGAAAGTACAGCAGCTTGTCATACCAGAGAAATTACTCCCCCCCCCCCCATACCTGTGAGGCCTCTATGGAGCTTTCTGTTCTGTCGACAACTCTGGCTCACCAGCAGAGGGTTAAATTATATGCAACATCCTGTAAAAGATACCAGAGAATTGTAAAAAGAGAGACATACAAAATGATTCAAGTAAAAATGGTTATGTGTATAAATTCAAATTCTAATGTATTGAAAGTACTTATATACATATCTGAAGTACTTCATAAACAGAGACATGTAATTTAGTTTGGTAATTGGTTTCCTGTTCTTAGAATTTTTGTGGTCAAAGTCACAAAAGTCAAGTAGTCACAAGGAAAAAGAATATCAGTAGCAAGAAAAAAAGAGTTTAGAAAGGTCACTGTGCATTAAAGTTTGGCTCCAGTCTTTTTCATTTCTTGATGGTGTGCTTGAAAAAAGAAAAAGCTTGTCTGTATGGTATTTGCTTCCCTCTGTCATCTCTGAAAAAATTCTTGAACCCAAAATATACATCTTTCCCCGGAAAAAAAAAAAATTGCTCCACGGTGAGGTAATGTTCAGTTCAGGTAGCTGGAGAGAGCCTTGTCATGATAGCTGGGTATATCCAATGGGTTCTGATATCCCTAGAGTGCAGCCCCTTGGACCTTTCCTGAGTGGGAAGTCATAGGAGCCAAATGTCAAACAGGTGAGGTCCTAGTCAAAGTACCCCAAATGATACCCAGAGCTCTTGCCCTGCTTTACCCTACTCCTGTCAGCTCCTGGCCCATCAGAATAAGTCTCATTCTCCAGGAGCCCACCACATGCAGGCTGCCTGTGAAGTGGAAGGCTCAGCTCCCCCTGCTGCAACTTCTCTGTGCTGCTTAATGTAGGAAAATCAGACAATCCAAAAATAAAAATAGTTCCCTAGCTGGGTCCTTCTAACCACGTCTGAGTTTTTGTTATACGTTTGAAATGAAGAGCTTTCCTTATTGGAACCTTAAACTTATCTATTAGGAGTGGAGGAAGGGAAACTACAATGGTCTGTAGCAAAGGCGCATTCCCAATCCATCAGCCAGGAGCTGCTATAGCCTTTCCCTGAGAAGTTTGATAGCCACAAACAACCCTTAGTAGCATGTTGTCTGTAGCTGGACCACAGTTCTGAGCACTAAATTAAGTGTTTTGCAATCTCCAAAGTAAAAACTATCTTGGACTCAGAATAAGAGACAGACAGAGGAAGGAAGGGAAGGACTGGGCCTGCAAACATCTAAAAGAGCCGCCAAGTCTGGTGGGCAGTGGCCCAACCCACAGACTTTTCCTGATTTGGCTTTAAACTATGTCACTTATTTGTTCTCTTTCTCTTCAAATGTTAATGCGAGGGGTAAACTATTCCAATGAAATATCAGAGACTTGTGAATTTCTACTGGAACAAGATTACAGATTCAAATTCATATTCCAAGTAGAAGTTCTCAGTATTCATTTTGATTGGGGACTTTCCATTTGGCAGTTAAAAGTAATCTTTTTGCTACAAATTTGTTACTCACTTCTGCCCTGTCCCTCTCCTGCCCCTGCTCTAAATTTTACACTTACTCATGAAGCCAGACATATGCACAGACCTACTGGGTAACATGCAGAATTCAAGAGGGAGTACCAGGATCCTGTCCTGGACTAATTAATTTCAAAAAGTGATCAGATAAACTGCTTTTTGCTCTATTAATTCCTTTTGTAAGGAGAAAAGAGGGGAGATTTCAAGTGAAGAATTTTGTTTCACAAAAACAATTATCTATGATTTTGTTGTTTGAATATAGGACGTGTTGGAACACCTCACTTTATGGCTCCAGAAGTGGTCAAGAGAGAGCCTTACGGAAAACCTGTGGATGTCTGGGGGTGTGGCGTGATCCTTTTCATTCTGCTCAGTGGTTGTTTGCCTTTTTACGGAACCAAGGAAAGATTATTTGAAGGCATTATTAAAGGAAAATACAAGGTAATATATTCTGTTTTATTTTACATTAGATTAAATGATCCCGAGAGGTATGTTTTGGAGTCACTATCTGTCTTTGCTCACTGACTACAGCCCAGTTACCTCATCTGAATAAAGGTATCTGTTGAAAGTATCCTGGTGAGGCAACCTAGGACTCAGATAAATAGCTGAGACATCATTAGCTTAACCATCATTCATGGGAAGCAGACTTCTGTGGTCCTCTGTATGAGTGAGAAAAGGCCTTTGTCTTTAAAGTTTGTTTGCTTAGTTTATGACATTCAAATAGAAATTTTATCCCAAGTGCTTTTAGCCATTCCTTATTGTAATTTTCAATTTACGCTAGCACAGCCAAAAAAACTTGGAATTTACTAAATTCTAGGATAAACTGAAATGTTAGTGACTTAAACATCCCTATTCTTCTTTGACTACTGCATACTAGAAACTTCTTTTAACTATTACTGGCTTGACATTACTGAATTACTTCTTTCATTACTTAAAAAATTGACGTTATTACTAACAATGTGAATAGCTAGGTCAAAAATGAAACCTGAGGATTTCTTGAAAATAAATAACCAGAATGTGGATTTTATTGCCCAACATATATTTCTGCCTTGTACCACCACAAATAGATGTTAATATATATCTGTGAATCAGGACTGGTAGTGTACATCTATGTGTCAAGTCAGGATAGTTTGTGTTGGGGAAATTCTTTTTTTCTCATTATTATTGAAATTTATGCTTTCCATCCAATCAAATTATTGTTTCATTTTTGGACTTGCCTTGATTACCAAACAGTAGTTACTATAACCGAATACCTGACAACAGCTCCTAAGGAAGGAAAGGCTCATTTTGGCTTCCAGTTTGAGGGTATGAACATCATGGTGGGGAAAGCCTGGCAGGAGGCATATCATATCTACAGTTAGGGAGCAGAGATGCATGCTGATCACTGTCTCAGTCATAGTATGGTGCTACTCACGTTCAGGGTAGGTGTTACCCCTGCTCTGTTAAACCTTTCTAGAAACACTCTCATAGACACACCCAAAGGTGTGTTTCCACAGTATTTCACTATTCCAACAAGCTGACAATGAACATTAATCATCACACCCAGCAATATAAAACCAAAATGCAGCTAGATTTCCAAATTTTAAGACCCCTAAAGTTTTCCTTTCAACTCATCAGTAACATTAGAATTTTATATCAAATGTGGGAGGAAAAAAGAAAAGTATTTTCAGAATTACAGCCTCCTTCTTTTAAGCCATAACTAAAGCTCGTGGAGGTAAAGATGATATTTTTTTTTGTTTGCCTCATGTACCATTAATTCATAAGGATACACAGTGTACCTGTTAAAATTCTGCTAACAGGAAAGATGTTGAAAATTAATGTTTTTGTGCTTCTCTTAGACTCAGTTGGCCACTAGAAAATGAATCAATACTTCCAAGGTAACTTGTGAAATTGATATTAGGTAGCCATCTCTCTCTAGTCCCTGGAGACAGTAACTGCCTAACAGGAACACAGTCTGGACTCTCAGGGTGAATGTCATCTAATCCAGTGAAATCATGACTACTATGGTGGTTTGGATTAGGTATCCACCATAAACTCATGTGTTTTGAATGCTTGATCCTCGGCTGATGGCAATTTAGGAGGTGGAACCTTGCTGGAGGAAGTGTGTGGCTGGGGGATGGACCTTGCTGGTTTATTAGCCCCTAGCTTGCCAGTGTTAGTTAGGCTCACTCTGATGCTACAGTGTTCCACCTATGAAGGTGATGTCAACCTCTGTTCATGCCCTCCTTTCTACTTCCATCACGGAGCTCCCCCTCAAGACTGTAAGCCAAAATAAACAACTCCCCTCTATCCCATCAGCCACTTTTGGTCAAGTGTTTTATTCCAGCAACAAAAAGGAAACCACAACAAATACTAACATATAAAAAAAGACAATGAGAAATGTATCAGCTAAGAGTACCTAAATGTGTGCTGGGAAGTGGGCTAAGCATTTTACTTATTAATTCATTTACTCCTCTCAGAAGTTTATGACATAGGTACCACATACTAAAACCTCCCACCTGCCTTTTAGGTTATAATCTGCTAATAATATCATTCTTCCTTTGCATTTGTTCAGTTGCTAACTTCCTGGTTACCAAGGCAATGTGCTTCATTCCAGCAGTGTCTGGTATTTGATTTTGTCTATTTTTAAAGCGTCAAATAGCTATTTTTATATCTTACTAAGAAACTTGGACTGCTTGCAATGTCCAAAAATTAAATTATTTTAAAAGTTCCCTATTCCCAGGGATTGGTCACAATATTATGGTATTAAGTGATATGGTAGCAGCTATATATCATAATTTCTGTACCAAGGGTTTGAAGCTTTGAGCCTCATAACTTATTTCCTATTTTATATGGCTAATCTCACTTATCTGCATGACTTCCTTAACAAAAGACCTATGTGTTCAGCTTAGATTGAAGTATAAATCCATTTATGCTACCTATGATGAGCCTCATGGTTCCTTTTTCATGCATTATTATGCAATTTTCAAACACACAAAGAAAGTACAGAACCCACAGCTTAAATATTATTACCAATCTGTTTTTTTCTTTATTTCCTCTAATTCCAGGTATTTCTAAAGATCTTGAAAATACTGGTGGTGTTTAATACAAGAACTAGTAACAATAACAAATTTTCAAAATATTTTTATTTATTTATTTGCAAGCTGAGAGAAATAGAGTGATGAGAAACAGAGAGAATGGGCACACGAGGGCCTCCAGCTGCTACAAACAAACTTCAGATGCATGTGCCACTTTGTGCGTCTGGCTTTATGTGGGTACTGGGGAATCAAACTCAGATACTTTGACTTTGCAGGCATGTGCCTTAACCATTGAGCCATCCCTCCAGCCCCAGTAACAGAACCTTGATCTTGATGGACATTTTCAAGAAAAGTTTGATGATACCTTATAAATGTAGTGTACATTCTAAACTGCTATTGCTCTTTCTTTTATATTTGGCACTTTCAAATACAATTTTGTTGATTACTGTCCCTCCTTACCCATCTCTCTCCCTTCCCATTCTCCTTCCCCCTGTATTTTCCCTCTTTCTGTTTATATATCACATGTATCCCCTTACTTTTCCCTCTTCCCCTCTTCTGAATCATCTCTCTATATTCACTTGTGGTTAAAGTTCTATACTTAACAGGCTTTATCTAATCAATCACAAGTTACAAGAGAACGTGAAGGTTTAATCTTTCTGAGTTTGAGTCAATTCACTTTATATGATTCTTTTCAGATTCACTTATTTTCCTGTGAATTTCATAATTTCATTCTTTGTACTGCTAAAGTACAGTCCCCTTGTGTATATGTACCACATGATCATTATCCATTCATCTGTTGCTGGTCATCTAGGCCATTTCCAATTCTTAGTTATTGTAAATAGAGCTGCAATCAACATGGATTGCAAGGATCTCTGTGGTAGAGTGTGTAGTCCTTGGGGCATATGCTCAGGAGTG
This sequence comes from Zapus hudsonius, assembly GCA_004024765.1. NCBI lineage: Eukaryota > Metazoa > Chordata > Mammalia > Rodentia > Dipodidae > Zapus > Zapus hudsonius. The sequence goes on along the minus strand of PVHP010020787.1, from coordinate 7,451 downwards.
GTATGACTGACTGGGTCATAAGGCAGGTCTGTTTCTCACTTTTTGAGAAGCCTCCATCCTGATTTCCATAATGACTGTACTAGTTTGCACTCCCACCAGCATTGAAGGAGAGTTCCTCTTTCCCTGCATCCTCGCCAGCATTTGTTGTCTGTTTTCTTGATGATGTGCATTCTGACTGGCGTATGGTGCTATGTCAGAGTTGTTTTGGTTTACATTTCCCTGGTGGCTAGGGATAGTGAACATTTTTTAAAGTACTTTTTGACCATTTGTGCTTCTTCTTTTATGAATTATCTGTTCATTTGATTAGTCCAATTGGTAATTGGCAAATTTGTATATATATTTTAATTTTACAGCTCTTTATAAACTCTGAATATTAGCCCCTTCCACCATCTGAAGTGTAGGTGGCAAAGATATTCTCCCATTCTGTAGGCTTTCTGTTTGCTCTGATGACTTTTTCTTTTGCTATGTAGACAGTTTTTAATTTCATGCAATCCCATTTGTTGATTCTTAGGGCTTTTTCCTCTGCTACTGGAGTCCTGCTCAGAAATCTCTGCCTATGTCAATATCATGTACTGTGCTCCCTATTTTTTCCTCTAGCACTTTCTGTGTTTCTGATTTTAGATTGGGGTCTTTGATTCATTTTGACTTGATATTTATATAGGGAGAGAGAGACGGATCTAATTTCATTCTTCTATGGTTTGGTACCCAGTTTTGCCAGTACCAATTGTTGAATAGGCTGTCTTTCTTCCCAATGAATATTTTGGCCCAGTTTTCAAAGATTGGGTGGCCAAAGCATTGTGAATTGATTTCTAAATTCTCTATTTTGTCTTAGTACCAATACCATACTGTGACTTGGGCATTTGTGGATGGGTTCCCCCCCTCCTTCATTTGTCCCATTCTTTTTTACCCCATTGTACTTGTTTTTTTTTCTTGTGTGCATTAATTTGGATATTAATACCAATATGCTATTGGTGTGGTTCAGCTACTAGGGCTTTGACATCTATGTTCAAAAACAAAATCAATTACTAAATCATCAGGACTTAATACAGAAATAAATATTATTGTGTCTAAAAAAACAACAATATTAATATGAGGTAAGAGGACCACAAAAGCCAAAACAATTGGCCAATAAAGAGGATGCAAAAAGAAAATAAGATCAGTAAACAAAATAAAACAAGAAACACAAACCAAACAAAAATATGAAAAAAGAGAGGGGCTGGAGAGATGGCTCAGTGATTAAGGCACTTGCCTGCAAAACCTAACGACCTGGGTTCAACTCCTTAGTACCCACATAAAGCCAAATGCACAGTAGCACATGCATTTGGAGTTCATTTGCAGTGGCTAGAGGCCCTGGCATGCCCATTCTCCCTGTTTCTCTTCTATCTCTATTTGCAAATAAATAAAAAAAAATGTTTAAAAAAAAAGAATAGCGGAGTCAAACAACACCAAGAAAAAAAAACTTAAAAATAAATAAATAAATAAATAAATAAATAAATAAATAAATAAAAGAACAAACCACCAGGGAAAGGCTGTGTGTGTGTGTGTGTGTGTGTGTGTGTGTGTGTGTGTGTGTGTGTGTGTGTGTGCGCCCACACGCAGGCTACAGTTTGCAACTGTGGCAACCCAAGTCAGCCAGTTCGATTTTCTGTGTCTTTCAGGAAAGAATGATTTTTGTGATGGGGTTAGTTGGCATGGTTACACACACCCACTAACCCATCACTCTGGATGCTAGGATAGTGGGTTTGCTATTGAGCTCAAGACTAGCCTAGGCTATGGAGTTAGTTCCAAGACATGGCTATGGAGTTAGTTCCTAGCTATAGTGAAACACTGCTTCAGAGAGGAGGAAAAAAGTAAAAGATAAAACTAACCTTTGGGGGCAAGTCTTTGTTGCCTGGTGGAAGCCATGTAGACACCTCTCTGAAGTGCCTCTGATCAGTTGGTGCCCAAGAACACAGACTTGGAAATTGCCCCATCTTATTCTCTAGCATGTCTTTGTTCTGTACTGGGGAGGTTGAATCCCTGCTTGCCTTGCATAGCCCAGATGCCTGCAGTATCAGAAGTAGGGATTTTTTAAAAAAATATCTTTATTGTCAGTAATTAGATATATTGTATGAGAAAATCTTGTGACAGTAACCCCCCCAATTCCCTTCTCTCTGTCCCCAATCCAGTGGGGGCCCTCCTTGGTGGGCATACTGAGCCAGTCCATGGGGTAGGGGGCTATGAATTGCACAAGAGGTAGCCAGTATTTTCCCCCCTTTGTGTGCTGTTGTTGAGGGGGGCCATGTCTCTGGATATTCTCCCCCACCACGGCTCTTATAATCTTTCTGCCCCCTCTTCTGTTCAGTTCCCTGAGTCATGGTGGTGAAGTAGGGATTTTTCTGCCCATATTGTAATAATTGCTCTACTTATCTTGGAAATTGTTGGCAGTATAGCTAGGCAGAGAAACCTCTCTGAATTCTCTGTTTCTGTGGATTTCTTCCTCTATTCTCTCAAATATGGTTTGTATCCCACCATTTCCTAGAACATATGGAAATTCTTGTTAATGGTCCTAACACCAAAATCTGGTACCCATTGGGAATGTCTCCAGTATGAATGTCCAGATATGATAATCAACTTGTGATTGATGGCTACTTCACAAAGACTTCTCTCAGAACTTTTCTGGTGTCACTCATTATGTTGACTAAATAGGTAACATGCCCCAAGGTCCATGACCTTTCTTTAAGGTGACCATCATGGAGTTGTAGCTCAGGTTATCACCAAGCCAACAGACTAATATATATCATGGTGAGGAACTCTAGAAGTTCTACTGTTGCTCTTATATTGTTTTACCTCTATGTTACTCTCATTTGCTCAGTTTGTGCTTTTTCTTATTTTTTTAAAACAAGAACTAAAGTTTTTTTTTTACTTGTTTATGTATGTTTGAGAGTGCTGAGGAACTCACAACCTCTTGACTACTCACTAAACACTCTACTACTGATCTATATCACCAGTTCTTTTTTATATTTTTTTTAAAAATAGAATAGATCAAAATAAAATATTTTGTTATTCTTGGAGGCTCCAATGAAGAAAATGTCATATGAAGTTGCAAATGCATTGCTAAAACATATTTTTCCATATTTATTGTCAATAATTAGATATATCGTATGAGCAAGTATTGTGATAGTACCCCCATTTCCCTCCTCCCTGTCCTCAACCCAATGGGGGCTATCCTCAGTGGGCTTGCTGGAGCAGTCCATGGTATAGGGGGTTATGGCTTGTAGGAAAGGTAGCCATTTTTTCTTTGTATGTTGTGCAATGTTTCTAGAAATTCTCCCCCACCATGGTTCTTAGTCTTTCTGCCCCTTCTTCACTCAGATCCTTGAGTCATGGTGGGAGAGTTTTAAGTCTGTTTTATTGTTGAGTTCCTAAGTGTCTCTGGATTTTGGCTTTGGACTGTGTTGGGTATCCTCAGTGTCTGTCTCCATTATCTTTTCATAGATTATCTGACTTGCTATGGAGGTAGGTGTCTTGCTCATCTCGCCACTTCCTCAAAGGTTTCTTCTGTGCTCTATATCATAAAATAGGCGTGGTTCATCTCCTGCTTGGATGTCAGGCAACATCTCAGGTCCTGTTTGTGGAATTGGGTTGTCCACAGTTCTTACTGCCTTCTAGTTAGCATATAAAACAATGGGTTCTATTATGATATTTTCATACATACATTCTCTATATAGTTTTTATACTTTGATCATATTTGCTCTTTAATCTCTCTTCCCCTTTCCAAGTGATCCTCTTCCTCCCTGCAAATAATCTCCCTTCTGCTTTCTTATATTTCTTAATATAGATTTTTCATATGAAAGAAAATATACAATATCTGTCTTTCTCGCCATACCCTTACTTGATCTTTTAAAAGAGATGTCACAGACTACTATTTAACTGGAATAGATACAAACATTTAATCCTAATTAACTTTTTATTATACTGAGAATTTAGACTTTTTTTAATGATATCAATTTTAGTACAGGAATATGCACATGACTAAAGATTTTTCTGACCCCTCAATATTTAAATATTTGATGCTAATGCATTCTTTTTAAATTATTTTATTTTATTTTTAAAATATCTTTGTTATCCATAATTAGATACGTTATATGAGCAAATCCTATGATGGTACCCCCATTTCCCTTTACCCTGCCCCCAGTCCACAGGGGATCCTCCTCGGTGGGCATACTAGATCAGTCCATGGGGTAGGGGGTTATGAATTGCTCTAGAGATAGCTAGTTTCCCCACACACACACTTTGTATGTTGTTGCTGAGGGAGGCAATGTCTCTGGATCTTACATTCTTTCCACCCCCTCTTTCACTCAGTTTTAAGTCTGTTTTATTGTTGAGATCTTAGGTGTCTCTGGACTTCTGCTTTGGGTTATGTTGGGTATCATTGGTATATGTGTCCTTTGACCTTTCCTGGGTTATCTGACTTGCTGTGGTGATGGGTCTCTTGTTTATCTCACCACTTTCTCATAGGTTTCATTTGGGGCGTAGATGATAGGCCAGTCGTGGTTTATCTCTTGCCAGGATGTCAACCATCATCCTGTGGCTTGTTGGTGGAATTGGGTTGTCCACAGCTTTCTCTATGCCTTCTAAAAAATACAGACAGAATCTCCACTGGAAAGTGAGATCAGTATAGGTTAAATGATACAAACTTTGCTAATTTGGCAAGATTCTAATGGGTATAGCTTCTCTGTAGCTCTCTGGTAGTGAGAATTTCCCCTTGGAACCATGGTTCTTGGTCCCCATAAGATTTTGCCATGGATCCCAGTTCCAGTTAAGGGTTCCTTGTCACTGAGTGGATCTCTTAGCCAATCTGAAAGCCCATTGATTACCCACCTAGGTTTAGCACCACTATTGCACAGGTGATCACTTCTTGACTTGCTGATCTCTACCATAAAGCAGTGTGTTCAGCATTCTCCTGACATCACTTTGAATTGTATATCAGTGGTCTCTGCTTTCTCCAAATATCACTGACCAATTTCCCCTGGCAGCTCATGTAGAGCCTTCCAGCACTACACATGCTACCATCTGGGAGCTGGAAGCTGGTTGCCATTCTGGATCTAGCAGGGTCTCTCGGTGTTGTGCAGTGGCACTCTGTGGTTTCTTCAGCAACAGTGTCTTACCTTTGGCCTTGAAGTAACTTTTTCATAAATGACAAAATTAATGTTTTCCAAACTATATACAAAAGATGAAATGTAATTGCATACTATTGTCACAGGTGACCAATTACTATCTATCTATACAGCAAGCTACTAAGCTGGCAAGGGTTTTGGTAATCAACAAAGTAGGATTATTTTCTAGCTTAGATTTGTTATCCCTGACATTCAACAAATTTATGTAGTCTTATCAGCTAAAAGAAGAGCAAACCCTATGTTGGACCCCCTAATGAAAAGGGCAGGAGAGTAACTTTCTGGACCATTCTTAAAATCTTACCACTACTTTTCTTTTACTAGAAAAAATATCAATCAGATTTTCGAGCACATGAGCCCCAGAATGGGGCAGAGGAAACTCAAGTATCCAAACTGTCTCATCACTCACCACCATATTTCAAATGAGCCAGTTGACCACAGTTTTTATAGGATGACAGCATTTAAACAGGCTTGGGGCAGTCAGCTCATGGGATTAGGCAAGCAAAATAAGGTTACTGTTTGGCACTTAGAAATGGAAAATCCTCCAATTGTAAGTGTTATCTCTTACAAGGCTTTTTCCTCCCCATCTATAAATCCTAAATCTCATCTTAGCCAAAGCTAAATGTCCATTGCTAGTGCTCAGCCAATGTGAAGTGATTCCTTTGTTCTGTGATGCATGAACTATGATTTCATTTAGCTTTCAATTGTAGAGTTTATTCTCCATCTGTGGTGATTTGCATATAAAGTGTCCCCCATAGCTTCATGTGTTTTTGATTAAACCTCATACTTGGTCCCTAGCTTGTGGCAGTTTGAGAGGTAGAGCCTTGCTGGAGGTAGTATGTCGCTTTAGGAGAGCCTTGGGATATGATAGTCCAAGCTCACTTAGCAGAGATAGCCATCTCACTCTTGTTGCTACATCCCAGCTGTTGTGACAAGACATAATGCTCATCCTATGCTCTGCCATGCTTTCTCCACCATGATGAAATTTCCCCTTGAAACTGTAAATCTAAAATATACCCTTTATTCCCATAAGCTCTTTTTGGTCAGGTGTTTTGCCTAGCCAAAGAAGGTAAGAGAAAGTAACTGTGACACCATGTTTCTATCTTAGAAGGTGGCATGGGTTTCTCCTTAGCGTTTTTATATGGGTGCTTGAGATCAAATTCAGGTCCTTGTGTTTGTGTAACAAGTGTTCTTATCTGCTGAACCATCTCTACAGTCCACTTCCAGTTTTAAAAATATTTCTTTAGCTGAGTATGGTTGTACTGGCCTATCATCCTAGCATTTATAAGGCAGATGTAGGAGAATGTGAGGGTTCGAGGCCAGCCTGAGAGATATATGGAAACCCTATCTCGGGGAAAAAAAATCAGTATTGAGTAGATAGCTCAGCAGTTAAAGATGATTGCTTACAAAGGTTGCAGGCCCAGATTCAGTTCCCCAGTACACTGTAAAGCTGGATGCAAAGTGGTGCAAGCATCTGTGATCCCAATGTAACTGTGACCAGGAGAGACAGAGCCAGGAGAATCCAAAGCACTTGGACTAGCTAGTCTGATATTCATTTGTAGCTTGGCAGTTTATTTGCTGCAGCAAGAGACCCTGTCTCAAAAATGGTAGAATGCAGGCACCTCAAAGCTGCACACTGACCTCAATATACATGCAATGGCATGCACACACACACACACCAGATAGATAGATAGATAGATAGATAGATAGATAGATAGATAGATAGATAGATAGATAGATAGATAGATACATACATACATACATACATACATACATACATACATTTACTTTTTATTTTTAAATTTTATTTTAGTCCTTTCTGGATCAAGGTATTCTAGCTTCTTTTGTTGAGGATCTAAAATTAGAAACTAGAAATCATAAGCATTCTGCCTTTCAGTTATTGAAAATAAACCAATGCAAGACAACAACATGCATAATATTTACTAGTACAAATTTTCATACAATGGACAACAATCATTAAGCACTGTATCTGTCCTTCCTCGGAAAACAACCCTTTTAGAACCCAATTTCTATTCTTGCTCTGAGAATTTTATTCATATTCAAACAATATAAAATATTAAATGACAGTAAATGTTAACTTCTTTTTTTTAATCTTTAATTTTTTAATATAAATTTATTGTCCATAATAAGTTACATTATTTAGTGGGCAAACCATGAGTTGTTATCCCAAATTCCCCAATTTCCCCCCTCCCCCTCCCTGATCAGTTGGATATCCTCCTCTGTGGGCTGTCTGTATTAGTCCTTGTGGCAAGGGATCCTGGATATCCTAGTACT
>PVHP010020786.1:18182-30348 GCA_004024765.1 Zapus hudsonius | reverse complement strand
ATCATGCTGCTTGGTGGTAGGTTAGAGTCTACAAGCTTATCTTCAGAAAACCAAGATCACCATTAGATAGCTGGTTGCATCTTTTATGATACAAAAATTCTGACCACCGCGATATAATTTCATTTTTTTCCAGCTAACGAAAACGTCATAAGCGAGTTCTCTTCAGTGCTGGAAGACCAGCGGTTATATATAGACGAGACAGTGAATGAAAACATCCCACTCAATCTCCGTGTCCTCCGCTCAATCCTGGAAAACCTGAGAAGCAAAATCCAAAAACTAGAATCTGACATCTCAGCTCAGATGGAATACTGCCGTACTCCATGCACTGTGAGCTGCAATATTCCTGTGGTGTCTGGCAAAGGTAACTCCTGGATAATCACATTTCCATGGGTTTCTAGAAAGACACTCACCCTCTAACAATAAGAACTGAAAAGTAAATGGGCTGGACGTTCTCTGATTGAGCCCAAGAATACGCTTGTATATCACGGCAGTATCCTTCACAAGGAGAATTCTGTCTTGGTGGACAATGTCACCAATTTCTGATAAACAGGATGGAGGATAAAGACGGCTGTGGTTGCAGAGTTGTTCTGTGTGAATGCACGTTTATGTAAAACCGATGGCAGGGTCATGAAAGACGGACAATCTACCCCATCCCACGTGGGCTCTCTGGGCATATTTCAGGGCCAAAGAATAGATGGGAAAGGACATTTTGCATTCATTTGACAGAGTTCCTCAACACTAAGTGTGTATAAAAAGAAGATCCAGTTTCTGCAATATGACTTGTAGACATCTATGATAGAACAATCCTTTGTAACCTGTGTTATTGTTGATGTTAAACAATTAGTAACTAAAGATCGTGTGATTATGTTGTTGCCCCTAATGTAATATCTTATTCTTGCAGAATGTGAGGAAATTATTAGGAAAGGAGGTGAAACATCTGAAATGTATCTCATCCAGCCCGACAGTTCCATCAAACCCTATAAAGTATATTGTGATATGAACACAGAAAATGGAGGTAAGTATTGGACAGCCGTTGACCTATCATTCTGTGATTATTTGGAATGCCGGGAAACAAGGTCTTTCTGTGACATAGATGGAGATGAGATATTGGATTTGGAATTCAATCCAGTATTTTTTAAAAAAATATTTTATTTATTCATTCTCAAGCAGAGATACAGAGAGAGAGGGAGAGAGAGGAGAGAGGAGAGAGAGAGAGAGAGAGAGAGAGAGAGAGAGAGAGAGAGACAGAGAGAGAGAATGCCAGGGCCACCACCTTGTGGGCCTGGCCCATGTGGGTCCTGGGGAATCGAACCCAGGGCCCTAGGCACTGGAGGCAAGTGCCCCACTGAGCCATCTCTCCAGCCCAAAATCCGGTATTTTAAAAGCTTTAGCTATGAGTCATGATTTGGAGTGAGAGAAAACACTTGCATTTCCATATGTTTTAACAGTTCTCCTCTTGTATTTATTTCCTCATTGTATCATCTGCCTTGTAGAACCCAATTTAAGTGGGTATTACATAAAATGGATAGACAATAGATCCAGACTTTCCTATAGAATGACATTGTTACTGGTTAACTCGTGCTAATTCTGTTGCTGTCCACTAAGGGTGGACCATAATACAGAACCGCCAAGATGGAAGTGTTGACTTCGGCAGGAAATGGGACCCATATAAAAAAGGATTTGGAAATATTGCAACCAACGAAGATGGGAAAAAATACTGTGGCCTACCAGGTAAAGACTAGGAGTACAAATAAAATGGTTCGGTTTGTGCTGTGTGTGGTTTATGATATGGTGTATCTGTTTTGAGGTTTGAGTAAGCACAGGGGAATTTAATTATAAAAATGTGAAAGCTAAGGATCACAGGGGAGAGGGGATTTTTGTTTCCAGAAGTTCTATTTTGGGTGAGGTTTTGCCATCTTTTTCCTCTAGGTGAATATTGGCTTGGGAATGATAAGATCAGCCAGCTTACCAGGTTGGGACCCACGGAACTTCTGGTTGAAATGGAGGACTGGAACGGTGGCAAGGTGAAGGCGCTCTACAGGGGGTTCACGGTCCAGAATGAGGCCAACAAGTATCAGCTGTCAGTGGACAAGTACAAAGGAACCGCGGGCAATGCGCTCATGGATGGAGCTTCTCAGCTGGTGGGAGAAAACAGAACCATGACTATCCACAATGGCATGTTCTTCAGCACCTACGACAGAGACAATGATGGCTGGTGAGCACTGCGTCCCCCATTCCTGCTGCAATGATCCCCTGGCTAATACTATCACTCAGCAACCTCAGACTCAGCTAGTGAAATTAGCAACTGCCTTTTCTGTTTATTATTTGCAAGGAGAGAGAGAGAGAGAGAGAGAGAGAGAGAGAGAGAGAGAGAGAGAGAGAGAGAGAGAGAGAGAGAGAGAGAGAGAACACAGGTGTGCCAGGGCCTCCAGCCACTGCAAACGAACTCCAGATGCATGTGCCACTTTGTACATCTGGCTTTATGTGGGCACTGCAGAATCAAACCCAGGTCATTAGGCGTTAGAGGCAAGCACCTTAAATGCTGAGCATCTCTCCAGACCAACAACTGCCTTTTCTTGGCACTTAGTATGTAGGCCAGTCACTGTCCTTAAACTCGTTACATATCACTGTAAAAAATTCCAACTATAAAACAGACATCATTGTTCTCATTTTACAGATAAATTGAGAGAGATCAAGTAATTTTCCTAAAGTCACATAACTACCATGAGGCAGAGATGGAAGGAGAGCTCCATCATTTTTTTGAGTTGTGAACATTTAGAAATATATCTGCATTTTTACCTGCTAATGTTTTTACCAAAACTATTGCTATGTTTTTCTATTACTAAGGCATCTGAAACATTATTCTTTAGTATAAAGTAGCCAACGTAAACCCTTCATGAATTGGCCACACATAGGCCCAACTGCCTTTCTTTCTTGCTATTGGCTAGGGAAGGACTTGGTGGTACTTTACATATAAGAGCCAAAGGGAATACTACCGTGTGTGGGTTCTCTCTAAAGAATTAACTTAGTTATGGTGTTTCTATGTTTAATAACCCCAAATGCATTTCCTTCCAGGGTATCTGCGGACCCAAGAAAGCAGTGTTCCAAAGAGGACGGCGGTGGGTGGTGGTACAACAGATGCCATGCAGCCAATCCAAATGGCAGATACTACTGGGGTGGTACTTACACCTGGGACATGGCCAAGCATGGCACAGATGATGGAGTGGTCTGGATGAATTGGAAGGGGTCGTGGTACTCCATGAAGAAAATATCTATGAAGATCAGACCTTTCTTCCCTCAGCAATAGCTTCTCAAAACAGACTTTTATTCTTCTATGTTCAACTTTATTTTTTTTTTTTACATTATGTTATTGGAATTTTCTTTGATACATCACATCCACTGAAACTCACTTGTTGAGTGTGTGTTTTGGGGAAAGGTATAGGATAAAGGACATTAAAATCAACATACAGTTTTCTTCTGTATTTTTTATTTGGCTTACTTATAATAACTAATAAGCGGATGATGATGGGTAGAGTCTGTTGACTTTCACTGATTATGAAAATCTTCAAAGGAGGAAGAGGGTTCGCCTAACCTTAGAGAAAAGCAGTCAGACAAACTGGAAACCAGTGCTTAAAAGTCTACTTTAAAAATCCTACTTACAAAAGTTCCTGACAGGCTTAGTAATTAAACCCATCTCTGTTGTGATAAATTAATGTTTTCTTATTTGTGATCTGTGACAGCAGTCAGTGAGGATTTGAACTTGTGGCTCAGGGAAGCATTCACAATGTCAAGTTTCTAATGAGCTGGCGTTGAGCCTCTGGGGAGTCACAATGACAGACCATAGCTTGGAAAACCACTCCTCTATCCCCAAGGATCTCCTCAAGATCGGAGCCCCCCAAAGAACAATCAGATGAGATTTCCACTGTGTGCTTTCTAAGTGAAATAGAGAAGCAGGAAGCCGATGGATCTCAGTTAGGTTTTTTTCTCTTTGAAACAACCACACTAGACTTGATGTGACCATGGACTTCCTACTTCATATTTCTCTCCCCAGGGGAACTGTGATCTCCACATTTCTTCAGTGAGCTTCAACACAGTCCTCCCTCCTTCCTGTCACCATTGTCACTTGTGTCCCGAGGCTTATGCTCAACCCCAGCACCTAACCAAAGGTTACTAATTTCTTTTGGGGACACTAGCTCTCCCTGAGTCCCTTGTCAAGTTGGCTTTATTTGTGCCCGTTCTCTCTGCTGCACATACTGTCCCCTATGCCTGCACCCTACCTCTCTGTCCTCTCTTGCATCATTCTAAAAATAGACCAACTTTGACAAAGTTACTTACCTCTTGATAATCTTTGTGCCAATTCCTTAAGTCCAAATTCTGTAGTTGAGGCAACATGGTCACTTCTTACTCGTAGTACCATCTCTTACCCTTTTCATTACATATATATATATATATATATATATATATATATATATATATATATATATATATATATATTTTAATCACAATTAGCTTTTCATCACTTCAGGATTGGTCAGGCCCTTACATTTTTTTCAAAGACTTTAGTAAGGTATAATTGATATGCCATAAATATATAAATAAAAACACCCTGTTTGATGCCAAGTAGCACAAAAAACCCACACAAAACAACAAACAAAAAGTTAACAAACCCATGCTTGCATTGGTTTGCATATAGGCATACTAAAACTAAATTTCTATGCTACACACACACAAATGCATGCTACACACTCTGGGTGTGTACTCTATTACTGCAATTAATCAAGATATTAAACACATCTCTTACCTCTTAATTTCCTAGTCTCCCTGTGTTTGCGCTGTCTTGTAGCACAAACATTTGACATGAGATCAACTCTTTTCATAACTTTTTTGTGCAATATTGTATCACTATCCACAGGCACTATTACACAGATCTCTAGGACATATTCATTGCTATAGCTTCATACTCTCTCCAAAACTCCCCATGTTCTCCCATCCCACCCTTACCTACTACCATTTTATTTTCTGCTTGAAATACTTTGACAATTTTTAAAAATATTTATTTACAAGTAAAGAGAGACAGAGGAGAGAGAGAGAGAGAGAGAGAGAGAGAGAGAGAGAGAGAGAGAGAGAGAGAGAGAGAGAGAAATAAGTGTGCCAGGGCCTCTAGCCACTGCAAATAAACTCCAGATGCATGGACCACTTTATGCATCTCTTTATGTGGGTACTTGGGAAGCAAACCAGAGTCCTAAGGCTTTGCAGGCAAGCACCTTAACTGCTGAGCCATCTCTCCAGCCCCTACTTTGACTATTTTAGATACTATGTGATACTCTTGTTCATTGTTATTGACAACATAAAATTATGTAGGTGCTATGAAAAACAGTATGTAGAGTCTACAAAAAATGTTAAAAACAATGAATTTAATGATCCAACAATCTCTTTTCTGAATATATATCTATACACAATATATAATATTTATATATACACACATACATTTTGAAACAAAGGAAACATACACGCACGTTCAGAAAGCCTTAAGTTAGGGTCAAAAAGAGCTGTCTGCACTCCTGTGTTCATTGTTCACTTTGGCCAGATCCTTTGATATGTACATGATGCTCTCATTGCTACCCACACATGCCCTCCAACACAAACAATTGTTCATTCTGAACCCTCATGCCAACGGTTTATATTCAGAAAGAAATTTCCAAAATTCTTGGGTAATTTGTTAGTTTTCAACAATGATGCCAGTAATATCTGTTTGATTCACATTTTTCCTCACTAATAACAAGCTCTTCTTCAGCTTTAACTCCAGAATCATTGGCCTGTAAATTCACAAATACTGAATGAATTCATTTAGTATTTTTTCCAATAAAGACACACATGGAACTTCAACATGAAAAATACTTGGAGGTAGAACTTTTGAGAGTGCAAAGTACAGGGAGTGAAGAGGGACAAGAAAGTGCTGTCCTCAGATCTCTATTCTATCCATACACAAACACAGAGGACAGAACATGCCCTGAGAGCCAGAAGTTAAGCCAAAATCAAATCCACTAAAGTAGAAGACAACCTGAAGGTGAATTCCTAATGTACAAATAGCAGAGACAGATTCCTCCTCAGCCATATTATATGTGTACATTTGTCTAGAAAGAAGTAAACCTTCTTAAAGCAGCATTTGCTAAGAAGCCTACATCATTAATGCATCTCATTCAGTTTTAAACAGCCTCTGAATAGATTATTTAACTCTGACAGAGCCTAGTGTGGTGGTATACACCTTTAATTCCAGCATTTTGGAGTGTGAGGTAGGAGCATCTCTGGGTTCAAAGTTAGCCCTGATTATAGAGTGAGTTCCATTTCTGCTTGGGTTAGAGTTATACCCTTCCTCAAAAAAAACTATGACATTATGAAAACAGCACAAAATTCACTGAAATTACTTAACCAGCTAACCCACACCATGTGTCATGTCATGAGAAACATTCTTCATCATACATTTAGGACTAAAAGTATTCCACAAGCTATAACTAAAGGGTCTGTAGACTTAGGACACAAACATTTCCTCTGCATCTGGGAACCAAGGGAAACAGCTAGTCAATAGAATTAATAAATTGTATTTTTAAAAAATATTTTATTTCTTCATTTTCAAGCAGAGAGAGAGAGAGAGACAGAGAGAGAGAGAAAGAGAGAGAGAGAGGAGTGAGCACCAGTGCCACCACCTTGTGGGTCTGGCCTATGTGGGTCCTGGGGAATTGAACCTGGGGCCTTGGGCACTCGAGGCAAGTGCCTTAACCGCTGAGCCATCTCTCCAGCCCTAATAAATTGTATTTTAAGCAGACCACAGCTCACCCACTTGGGACAGATCTATGGGGGTCGTGACTTCCTGGCAGTAGCAGTGACTCATCTGGCATCTCTGTTAGTCAGTACACATCGATGCCCACCTTGCTGGTCAATTACACCTGCAGACATAAAAAAAAATACAGATCTCCTGTTTCTAATTTAGATATATTACATCAGAGTCACCGTTACAAGGATCTTCTGCTTTTCAACAAATATCCCCAAGAGTTTCTGAATACTAACCACGTGGATTTTTGGAGTTGTTGATACAAGCTTTTTTTATTTCTCTACGACTCTTTTTCTTATCTGGCACCTACTTCACTCAAATGGTCACCACAAGACTTCTGAGCAAAGAGACATCCTGGGGTTGCCATGATTTCATAAGGGACCACCTCTTATGCTTAAGACTGGGTTGAAGACCTGGGTTGAAGACGTCTCCAAAGGCTAAAAACCTTGTCTCTACTATCTCGTCTCTCAGTCCAAGTTAGACTTTAATTCTTTTGAAGTGCAGACATCACTTGCACAACATTGTTACATTAACCATCATCCCCGTCATCTCCTCCCAGCCAAATGTGATCAAGGGGTAACATATTTTTATTTGCCTACTGAGTTATATTTATTTCTCCTCTTAACTTTCCCATTATATTGGAAGTTTCAGACCTAAGAGAAATTTCAGGAAGTTTAATGAGTACCCCTGTGTCCTTCACCCAGCCTCACCCACTGCTGTATTGGCTCTATCTCCCCAGGGGAGATCCTTTAATGCAATTTTGCAACAGCCTGTGCAAGCATGCAACCTTGAGG
Source organism: Zapus hudsonius (assembly GCA_004024765.1). Lineage (NCBI taxonomy): Eukaryota > Metazoa > Chordata > Mammalia > Rodentia > Dipodidae > Zapus > Zapus hudsonius. The sequence goes on along the minus strand of PVHP010020786.1, from coordinate 22,725 downwards.
TCAAAGACCTGTGGAGAGTGGAGTCAAAGGTGAACTTAGCAAATATTTTTCCAAGCACTCTGTTGCAATAACCAAACCCACCTTCAGCAATGAGCTGAGTAACAGGGAGACCACTGCTGAGTAACAGGAATGTTAGCTTGTACCCAGCAGGGTTTATTAAGTTAACTTGTTCTTTGCCTTTTAATTGTTACTGCCTTCACCATGCAGATACTCAATGTCCAGCTCATGTGAAAGAGCTTGTCTGAATCCCCTTCCACAGTGGGCATTTCTCTCCTCCTCCTCCCTGTGTTGTTGAAGGCTAGTCTTTGCTCTCATCTTTAACTCATTATGGAGCTTTTTACCATACATAAGATTTAGAAGTGATTCAAATGAAAGCGAGTAATAATTGAAGTAGCAAAATCATAAATAAATAAACACAAATAAATAGATAAATAAAACACAAACATCTAGGAAATGGCTTCTGTGTGGTTCCTGTCACATCTTCATGACACCCAGAAGTGAGTCACTCACCTCAAGCTGTTTCAGCCAATGCTAAGTGTTGTACGACTTTGCTCAATATCGCAAGGATTTAATGTGAGATGTGTCGGTGTTGCATCTTGCGTGTGCTTCTTTTGCCATGGTGCGGCTTCCTTTCAGACTCTTGTCGACCCGGTTTGAGATCAGTGAACAGGTGGCTAGGTCCTTTGTCTTGATTCACCAGCTGCAGAAGCCCAGCACCCTTTCCCTTGCTGGGGACCCTATGACAGCTGATCATCAGAGCAGAGGCAGCACTGATGGAATAATTCAAAGCAGGTGCTATACACAATAGTCATCTACATATCTATGAACCACAGTGCCATTATTCCAGAAGAAGTCATCCATAATGGATGTAGGTGGCTCTAACCTGTAACATTCATATACTAGCCTTCAGCAAGGTATGCCTCTTCTCGTGACATGATCTAGCCTCCCTTAACACCTGCTTTTTCCCATGAAAAATGTATTCATCCAATCTTTTCATCTTTGCTAAGGAAATTCTAGTTTTCATTGATTATTAATTAAATGTACCTTTGTAATATTTGGGGAAACTTATTTACTCAAATTCCTTATTATAAAGGCTTTCCAAAAGCCCAAAGTACATTTGGTAAATTCAATGAATGAATTAAAATGAAATAATATCTTGAATCAAAGTGTATATGTCATTTAATTAACTTACCTTCACCACCAGATATAGGAAGGATGCATTAAGTAGGCATAAGAAAATGGTCCTTAACTCATCAAAATGTATTAAGTTATTATAGTGTCAGGTGTTGTGTTCAATGCTGGATATAAAATGCAGTTCCTGGGCTTCCAAAAGCTTTGCCTGATGTTCTTTGACATTTTAACACAGAGTTCCATGAAGCTGGAGGCTGGAAGATGGAGGTGCTGATACCTGCTTCAAAATGTCAATATGGCTGGACTTGAGATCAAAACCTCTAGTTCAGTGCTATCTTCTCTGGCAGGAATATTGGAAACCATACTTTTCTGGTAAAATGTTCAGGTTTGCTTTCAAGAGATGGTGAGGGAGGAGCACCACATCCTATCCCAAGGCCCCGGAGCCAGCAGAGAGCCCTGCTGGGAAGCCAGCTGCCCTGCCTGGCCCTCAGGAGGTGATGGCTCAGGGCAGAGGAGGCCATGTGTCTGGCCTGGGAGAAAACAGGAGGAAGCTTGATTGCTGATGGTTCAGGAATTGGTGAGGAAGATGATTCAAGAGCTTCGGGTCCCCTCTTCTGCAGAAGCTAATGGGGCGACTGGGAAGTAATTAACAAGAAGATGCTAGGAGTAAGGAGACAGGGTCATTCTCCTCAGCAGAGGACACTGAGGAAGAAAAAGAACCAGGATGTCCTGGAGTCAGGCAGGTGGATAAGTAGCCACACGGCTGGGAGAAGCAGCCGTCGAGGAGGGAGAAGAAGCTGCCCCATCCAGAGAACAATGTTGGGGACGACCAGGACTTCCAAGGGAAAAAGCTGGGTGTGGTGGTGCAGGCCTTTAATCCCAGCACTCGGAAGGCAGAGATAGGAGGATTGCTTTGAGTGTGAAGTCCATAAACACTTAAGATCTTAACAACAACAACAAAACAGAATTAAAACTCACCCACCATGACTCAGGGAACTCAATGGAAGAGGGGGTGGAAAGATTGTAAGAGCCGTGGTGGGGGAGAAAATCCAGAGACATGGCCCCCTTCAGGAACAATACACAAAGGGGGGAAAAACTGGCTCCCTTTGGTGCAGTTCATAACCACCTACCCTATGGACAGATCCAGTATGCGCACCCAGGAGGGACCCTAGTGGGTTGGGGACAGAAAGAAAGGAAATGGAGGCACCATCACAAGATTTGCTCATGCAATGTATATAATTATTTATAATAAAGATATTAATTTCAAAAAGAAGAGTGGGGTTGGAGAGATGGCTCAGTGGTTAAGGTGCTTGCCTGCAAAGCCTAAGAACCTGAGTTCAATTCCCCAGTACCCACATAAATGCATCTGGAGTACGTTTACAGCAGCTGGAAGCCCTGGCACACCCATTCTCTCTGTCTGTTTCTCTTATATCTCTTTCTGCTTGCAAATAAATAAATAAATTTTTTAAAAAAGAGAGGCCTATCTGCTCCTTTAAAATTGTTCTCATAAGCTATTTCTATTTTTAAAACAATGAATAGGCCCCTTCCAGGCAGTGAATGAGAACAAAGAGACCTAGATCCAGTGTTGGTGAAAAATGCAATGTAACTGAACTGTAACTGAAGTGCAGCATGAACAATTGCTGAGGTTGAAAATGGAAATATTTGTGAAAGTGTTCATATGAAAAGCTGAGAAATTCTCATTTAACCTCTTGCTCAGGCTACCGAGGGCTGTTGAAGCTGCAAGGTGGTCACAGAGCCAAAGACAAGGGGATGAATGACTCCCTGCTGACCGGGTGAGGAAACATGGCCTGGCCAAGAGCAGTCCTCATGACTCAGTTCTTCTCTTTTCTCTCTTCCTTACAGATTTCTAATTGTAGCTGGGACAGTCTGTGTCCAAGCTGAAAGCAGAATGGTTTAGCTTTCCCTGCTGCTGTATCTACCCAGTAAGGCATAAGCAGAAGTATTATGTGGAATAATGTCTAGAAAGTTCCCAAAGGGAGAAGAGGAGGAATGCCCTTCTCCTTCAGTCTCTCCTCTTGGCCCAGGCCTCCCAGGGCAATCACTGGCCATGGGTAAACTGAGGAATGGAAGCTGTGTCAGAATGTTGGCTTCTTTAAGACTGTGGGAACATATTCCTGTAGCATTTTCTTGGAATAAGAAATAACGTTCTGGGGCTGGTGACATGGCTCAGTGATTAAAGGGATTTGCTTGCAAAGCCTGATGGCCCAGGGTTCAATTCCTCAGTACTCATGTAAAACCAAATGCACAAAGTGACACATGTACATCTGGAGTTCATGTGCAGGAGGCCCTGGCACACCCATATTCTCCTTTTCTCTCTCTCTCTCCCTCTCTCTCTCTCTGGTTCTGTCTCTCTTAAATAAATAAATAAATAAATATTAAATTTAGAAAAAAAAGAAATAGCTTTCTGCCTTGTTAGAGGCTCTGGGGCCAAATGTAATCCCAGCTGAAACGATGGATACTGATGTTGTTGTAAAGGAACACTTTTCCACATAAATGGCTGTCTGAGAAGACATGATCAGTTTACAAAGATTGAACTAGACAGGAAGAGAGAGAACCAAGAGAACAAGGCAGACTCATCCTGCAGGATAGATGTGAAATAACTGATGGTGAAAATTGGTCAGCCAGAAGGAGGGGCTGGAACATGAAATGTTCAGTTTACAAAGTTATTGTTTTTGACTCAGGTGAACATCTCCAAGACAGTGACAAGCAAGTTGAAGTAGGCTTCCCAGAGAATGGCAGAAAAGCTCAACTGATCATTTCCAACACAGCCTGGCAACATAGGCCTCTACACCCTGATTTTAGGAAGCCTGAGGCAAGAGTTCAAGACCAGCCTGAGCAACTTATCCAGCTGGAGATAGAACTCAGAGGTGAAGTGTTTAACACCAACAGCTTGTGCAAGCCCCTAGGTTTAAGTCTCAGAACTACAGGAAATTATTTTCAGGAGATGGTGAATGAAACCATAGGCTAAAGACAGATAAAGTGTGAAAGCGTTGGTTGATGCGTTTGCCTACAGCCCATGGGTGTCTCCAGTAATCACTATGCTGTTAATATTGGCTATTGTTTACTGACTTGAAAGTTGACTTAACCCTTTCATAAGATGTTCAAGGTCTTCAAAACTAACTAGATATAAATGATCCTCCCTATTTATTATAATCATATCAATTATCTGTCCCTATGTAGTGTGGTATTCTGAAAAGTGAAATATTTGCTGGTTTTCAATGCAAATGTGGTAGTGGTGGTGGTGATGGTGATGATGGTGGTGATGGTGGTGATGGTGGTGATGATGGTGGTGGTGATGATGATGGTGGTGATGGAGATGGTGGTGATGATGGTGGTGGTGGTGGTGATGATGGTGGTGGTGGTGGTGGTGGTGGTGATGGTGGTGGTGGTG
>PVHP010020786.1:0-18082 GCA_004024765.1 Zapus hudsonius | reverse complement strand
GGTGATGGTGTGTGTGTTTGTGTGTGTAATTGGGTGGGGACAGAGTAGATGACCCAGACCACTGATGAATGAAAGAAATGAAGCTACTTTCAATTCTGAAGTTCTTACCCAATTATCCAAGAGTTTCTGGAGAGATTGCTCAGTGGTTAAAGACATTTGCTTGCCAATTATCCACAAGCTGGAAGTGGGTCACTGATTTGCATGAGGGGTTTTGAAGCCCCCAGAGGGGTTCTTAACATACTTTGTGATTCCCTTTTCTCCCAGATCTTGCAGGGCCAGCTCTAGTCCCTCCCTACATCCCACTACTTCCCTTCCTTCCTGCCTCTGTGCTTCCTGCCTTCTTCCACTTTCTCCCTTTTCTTCTTCCCTCCCTTCTTCCTCCTTAGAAGGGATGCAATTTCAGGGTCTAGACGCTATACAGGTAAAGCTGATATCCTGGATTGCTTGGGATGTTTTAATGGACTTTTCAAGGGCCAATGGCAAGTAGTTCTTTCTAGAAATGGATAAGAAAATCTGAAGGCAGGAGCCAAGGCCATTAAGACTGCTGATACAATTTGGATCAAATAAAATATTGACTGATGTAGATATGCTGAATTTTTGAAAAAGGTTTAGATCACATTAAGTAAGATGATTTCAAACTCATGGTTTTTAGCTCATAATGAGATTATACTTTTGCTAGGTAGGAAAATAAAATCAAATTGATCATGGGGGATCATTTATCAATTTGTAAATTGAATGTCTTCTAAAGATTTTAAATCTTCTAAATGCATTTTCCATTTGCTTTTTTTATTTATTCATTTTCAAGCAGAGAGAGAGAGAGAGAGAGAGAGAGAGAGAGAGAGAGAGAGAGAGAGAGAGAGAGAGAGAGAGAGAGAGAGAGAAATGCACCAGGACCACCACCTTGTGGGTCTGGCCCTTCCATTTGCTTTTGAAAGAAATTAGACTCTGAAAAAAAAAACAATTTATCCTGCCTTGTGTTTTCTGCTGGAAGACTTGAAGACTGAATTTCTTTCTAGAATGTTTTTCCTGCCTTCTTAGGTTTGCTTGGTAACAGAAAAGAAGACAGAGTCTGGATATGGTTAATTCCATATTCATTCCTGTTGAATTCAGTGAGTTTTAACTTTAAAAAGTTTATTTAAAACTCTTCAAATCAAATGCATGCATTAACTTCTCCACTTTGCAAAGAGCTTATGAGTCAGGTAGGGTGGGAAGAGAAGTTTTCAAACCATCACCCTTCAGGGTGGCAGTGAAGATCTCCTTCCAGTTCTGTCTTCTTGATGTAATGAATGCCCCTGATTATATCCTTATAAAAATCTCTAAGATCCACAAAGCTATGTAAAGGTAAAAAAAATGCTGTATAATTTCATTTTTCACAGTACTAATATATCTAGTTATACTTAGCTACAGTACAAAGAATAATAAAATAGCACCTGGAGATTTCTTTTTTAAAATTGGACACCTTTTTCTTCCTTTTTTTCTGTCCACTTTGCTAAGGCAGGAATCAACAAGCCCTGCTCACTCAGCCTAGTGGGTTTTCAGGGGTCTGATTTTCATGCGAACAGCCTTGAGGGAATAATCCGCCCCTCTGAAGGGGACCCAGACCACTCCATTTTCTATCTCATAAGGGCTGTTCCTGGGATCATAGGCGCCCCCAGGGTAGTAGATCCCATTGAGATTGGCTGCCTGGCAACTATTGTACCACCAGCCGCCCCCATAGACCTCTGCACAGTTCTCCTCCCATTGATCTGCATCCCTGTCATAGGTACTGAACCGCATGCCTTTGTGTGACGTGTACTCGGCCCCCTCCTCCACAGAGCCCTCCATCAGAGCATCTCCAGCTGTGCCCTGGTAGGAAGAGACTTGCAGAGCATAGCCCTCGGCCTCAGAGCCTACCCAGAAGTGGTACTCTGCATAAGCCCCTTGCCCAGCCCAGTCTTCTAATTCCACCCTGAGGACGGAGCCCCTCAGAGTAAGGAGGTGGAGGTAGTCATTGCCTAGCCAGAATTCTCCTTCTCCCTTGTCATTCAGGCTGCCGAAACCTCTCTTGTAGTCTTGCCACGTCCGGTTAAAATTCAGGGATCCATCCATCCTCTGTTGGATCAAAAGCCATCCTCCCAAACTGGTCTCTTGATCGCAATACACAGAAAAAATCTTACTGGATCCCGGTAGCTTGATATTGAAAATGCCACTTTGGGCACCTGAAGGATGTGTTTGGAGGGCATCATCACAGTCTAGAAAGAAAATCAAGCTGGTTGGAAGAGCTTACTCTGACTTAACTTTACAAATATAGGCAAAACCCAGATTAAGGAAGGAAAATTTTCTTTTTTTCCTCCTTCCTTCCTTCCTTTCTTCCTTCCTCCTTCCATCCTCCTCCCTCCCTCCCTCCCTTCTTTCCTTTCTTCCTTCCATCCTCTCCCTCTTCCTTCCTTCTTCTTTCCCCCTTCTTTCTTCCCTTCATTTTTCTCATGGGAAAAATATGTCCTTACACTGAGATATCATTTTATGTAAATGAGGGACATTTGCATGTTTAAATGCAATCTTCCCTGGGATGTATTTTGAATCTTACTCACATGAATTGACTAACAGCAAGTGACCAATAAAGACGCTACACATCAATTGAATTCTCTTTGAATAAAGCTTATTGTTAGTCCAATCTAAATGTCAGCTGATTGAGTGACCATTCCAACAGCATACATTTTGAATGGTGGATTTGGTTAAGCACACTCAAAACCGAGTTTCAAAAGGATTCATTCATTCATGTAACATGTATTTATTGAGGGATTACTGGTACTGTCGGGCATTTGAGAATTACAGAGACCAACACAGCACACAAAGTCCCTACCCCCATGAAACTTACAGGCTAGAATGAAAAACAGATCATATTGTGTGATTTCAGTAACACCCAACAGAGGGTTAGGGAAGAAGTGCAAGGTGCTTTGGGAGGAAGAGTTAACTTAGTCTAGGGGGTCAGGGAAAGCTCCCTCAAAGAAGTGTGGATACCTCTAGAAGGACGAGACTTAGCACGGCTTCTCTTGGTAGAGCGTGTTTCTCCCAGGCCTTCACTTCCTGCCTCATCTGCTATTTTAAAGCTCTTGGTTTCCGATGTGGAGTCTCCTCTATTGAGAGTTGTGCTACTGGTTATCAGTTTTCTGTGAGTTGAAGTTTTAGCACTGGAGAAGTCGGAGCCATGGGAATCAGGGTTCCTTATGTCCGAGAAGATGCTAGACTCAGAGCCTATCAGGTGGGCCTTACTGCTGAGCTCTTTGTGGCTCGGTGAGAGCAAACCTGGAGTCTCAAAGAAAGAAGATGCGTCTGGGTGCCTTAGGGCAAAGTCGTCCAGGCTGCCACTAAAGCTATGCATTGAGTCCCCCCCAAAGGGATCCCCACAATTAGAGCCATCTTCGGAGTTGATCACCTCCTTGGTCACCTCTCTGCGACCATCGGGGCCCACCACTGTCTTGGTGACAGTTTTTGAACATGAACGACGTGTGGTGCTGGTGCCAGAAGATATGACCTTCTCACTCCCAATCTGGAGCTCTTTATGCCCTTTAGAAGTGGCTGCTGGGCTGTCACTTTCTGATGGCTCTTCAAAGATATCCCAGCGAGGGTTGGCAGGCCTGGTGTTCCCAGGGTTGGAGCCATCTGGCCTCCAACTTCCATGTTCAGCATTTCCAGAAGTCCAGGATCCAGTACCGTCTGGTCTCCTGGTCCCAGGGTTGGGACTTCCAGCACTTCCAAGCCCAAAGCCCCCAATTAGATGGAGTTCCTCATCCTCACCAGGTCTGGGGTCCCTGGGAGTTTCTGGCACTGAGCCTGCTCCAGGATTGTCCCCTCTGGTGCTCCCCTTCCTCCCGGGTCCCTGGAGCTCCATCGCCATCTGCTTCATTTCTGTTAATGCCTTCCACTCTGGAGGGGCCGTCTGCAGCTGGCTCTTAAACTTTCCTGGAATCAGGTCTGGAACCGGACTCATTTTTAACACTGGTAAGTATTGCCTGTCTCTTGATGGAAGTAAGTCTTTGGCAATGACCTGTTCAAGCTGCTTCTGCTGATTGTCATAGTCCCTCAGGTCTAACTCACGGACTAAACCCCTGCTGCAGGACCCTTTGCAAGACCGGATCTTAATATCGATGTCCACCTAGAGAAAGGAAGACAGGGGACAAACCAATGTAAATGAATGAACTATATCTGTTGAGTTCCTGGTAGTTGATGTACTTTTTGGAAACTGGTTTCATGTTTATTTATTTATTTATTTGATTATTTATTGAGAGAAAGAGTATTCCAGGGACTCTTGCCAATGTAAACAAACTCCAGAAACATGTGCCACTTTGTGCATCTGGTTTTACATGGGTACTGGGGAATCAAACCCCAGCTGTCACACTTGGCAAGCCAGAGCCTTCAACTGCTGAGACATCTCTCCAGTCCCTGGTTTCATAGCCTTGACTGCAGATCTACCAAACCTACACTTAGGTGACATCCTCACTGGAAGACATGCACAGCCGTGGAAATGATTTGGACCCTCTTAGACTGTGAATGGGACAAAGGCATTATTACTATGGAAGGAAACCCTCACTAAGGGATTCCCCGTGTGACATGAGTCATGGGTATGGAACATGGGCAGAGGTGATGGAACATGTCCTTTTGAAGTTTCTCGTTTATCTAGTCACCCTTTCAGAGTTCGCTTCACCTCTGTGGACTTCTTTCTTCCTCTGCAGAGGAGGGAAAGATTCCTACTTTGAAGTGGAGAATGGATGTTTAATGGAAACTTCATAGATGGCCATGGTCTTCCTTTGATTTAAAGACAAGGAAATCAGGGGCCAGGGCCTCGTGCTTACCTCCAGGCGTTTCATATCGATCAGCTGAGCCCTGACATTATTCTGCAGCAGCTGGATTTGCTGGGCTTTCTCTATGACCTTGCGCTTCAGGATCTCGATTCTGCTTCTCAGATCTTCTGACACTTGGTTATAAGTGTTGTCATTGTCTGAAATAAAAAATACGAATACCGAGGTGACTGCAGACCAGAGTGCTTATAGGTGCCAGTGGGGAATTGCTTATAAATATTTCTGTCTTTTTTGTTACAGTTTGTTTCCTGGGTTACAACTTTTTCTTCCAATTAGGAATGCAAATAAATTCAGAAGAAATTTCTTAGAAGTTCAGAGGTATGATAGTCTGATCACATTCCACTTATTTTATTATTTATCTTACTGAAGGGACTTAAGTCTATTACTGGATTTTGTTATTGAGAAGTTTTTCCTACCTACATGTAAATTTGAAATTATTTTTGAACTTTTTTGGGGGTGGTGTTGGGAGAAAGAGTGTCAATGGAATCACTCACTGTCCAGCTACTAGTCAGGAGTCTCCAGAGGTTCCCCCATGAACAAGGTTTCAGGACCTGTAACCTCACTGGACTTGCTCCCCATTCCCATTGTGAATACAGTATTTCCTAGATTTAGGGAATGTCCCCAAAGGAAGATAATGTGGCTCAATATTTCAAATTTTAAAATCTACATGATCAGCTTCAGTGGTGTCTAGAGCTCAACTGTCAGCTTTTTGTCTCTGAACAAGTGCTTTGACCTCAGTGACGGCCTGCCTGGCTCGTCTTGTTTGCAACATTTGTTCTTAAAACAACGGCAATTCTGTCTTCAATTCAAAATACTGTCTTGCTTTGTGACATTAAATAACCTAAAGTAACTTCTGTAACTTTGAGAAAATGACAGAAAGGAAGGAAGGAAGGAAGGAAGAAAGGAAGGAAGAAAAGAAGGAAGAAAAGAAGGAAGAAAGGAAGGAAAGACAGAAAGAAAGAACAAAAGAAAGAAGCCCAGCCTCAAAATTGCATGATCTGGAGGTGTGTGTGCTCACGCTGAGTACTTTGGGATCAGGATTTTTGTTGTTGCTATAAAGCCCGAGTCCTGAGGGTGCCATACTTACTGGTGGCTTTGGCGAGATCCCCTCTCAAGTACTCCATGATGTTCCTGGTCAACGAATGGGAATCCTTATTGTTCTTTTGAAAATCAGACAGCGAGTTTTTGAGCTTATTTATTCTGTTTGTAAAATCTTGATTAACTTCATCAATCAGCCCTTTCATCCTGCAGCCGGAAGGACATTTTTGGTACTGAAAACGCAAAGAGAAAATTCCATCAGATACTGAATAACTTGGTAGATTTCCACACAATTCCCACTGCTTCCATATTTACCCATGTCTTCTGGTCATCTATCAGACTAACAGTAGTAACAAGAACTAGTTAAGAGGGAATTTTTGTAGGGGAAGGAGGATCCACTTAGCCATGCGTGAGGTCCTGGGAAATCTTAAAGTCATAGAACCCAACGGTTTCCTGATACTTAACAGTCAAGTCTGTTTCCCACTAGAGATCCTGAAGTGATTAGAGAATTCTCTAGGAACAGATTTTGTTTTTCCACTTGCTGTCTTTAATTTGGGCTTTATGGAGCTAGGTTCTTCTTAGGTCATTTACTATGGACAAAGGTTTCTGGGACCCAGCCTGTTGGTGTCATAGGGAGTGACCCTTCACTCATCACACACTGCTTACCCAGTCGTCATCAGAACAGAAGGGCCAGTCCGCATCTTTGCAGGTGGATGGAAGTCTCTCTATAACTCTTGGCCCACGCACACCTCCTCCTTCTGCCAAAAACTCACCTTCACCAGTATCTGTCGTCTTTTAGGATTCAGTCACACATACGAAAGAGAATGAGGGCATCGTTAGCCAGGAAAGGAGACACTGTCCATGCCCACATGTCTCCTCCCTCTCCCCAAAGGAAAGGCCAAGAATAAAAGCCGAAGCTACAGGAACTCTAGCAGCTGCAAGGTCCTCAGCTCCAAGGAAAATTCTAGTACCCTTTTTTTATGACTTATGAGAATCAGAGATGTGGCGTACAAATTTAATAACTGTGTTTGACACTAACTAGGCATCTTCGAAGTGTTAGGAGGTCTAAAGGATTATGATACAAGAAAATTGTATGAATCAAGATCAGTTTCATGTAACTTACTTTCATTAATGACTGCATAGTTGAGAACTTCAGAGTTCTCTCAGAATTTCTGTTTCAGTATTAAGAACTCCATTCTATAAGTAAAGTACTTATTTACCTTTCTCCTTTAGGTTTCAACTATAACCTTGGACACAGGCATTGATCAAGGATCCACAAGTGTCCAATTAAGACCTGGCAGTGTTTCACAGTTTGCTCATTTATTCAGTTATATGTTTTCTATTTGAAGTAAAGACGATAGGAAAAAGTAATAGTCAACAACTGACAACTTTTTTCAACATCTTGTTAGAAGTTAAAACACAGAATCAAACATCTACTGGGAACCAGATAAAATAGGATACAAGAACTTTCATCCAATAAGACTTCATATCTTAACGAATGAGAATGATAACTGCAAGCCTGTCACTATTTTGACTCTGTATCAGCAACTGACAAGGCCTCTGTTGATTAGTCTGGGAGCGTTCCTTCTTGCAATTAGCTAATGTGTGCAGTCTCTTTCTCACTCTTGAAATCAAAATAAAGGAACCAAGAGCCATTGATTTAAAGAAATAAGTACAATCTAATAAATACAATAGTAAGCTCAATTGTATTTCATAATAAAACAAAACTGAACAATTATAACAATAAGGGAGTGAGAGAAATCACTGAGAACTATGCATTATTCAAAATCTCAGTTAGCCAGTGATTTTAATTTCCCACAGAGTATTGCTTGTTCTTTTATTAACAAGGAGAGAATTCAGTTTAAAGCCCTCCTTGAGTGTTTTTCTCTTTATTGTCTGATAACAAGATTTGTGAGTAGATGGCTGAGAAATTAATTAAAAGAGAATAAACCCTGGATAATTAACCAGGAGATAACTGCATCCCTTGCACACGTTTTTCATGTTCATAAGATTAGTGTATTTCAGAAGCTTTGTTGGTTACAGATTCATTTGCTTTCTTATGTCTCAGGAGCCAAATTCTGGAAATTATTACATATTTAGAAGTCATCTGAAAGAACACGGATACATCTTACGAAAAACCTCATCGATTAATATCTAGTAGTTTTGCTATTTTTTCAAAGACAATTCACTTTTTTCCTTTTATGTCTTGAAAGACACAAAAGCCTTGCTTTAGGGCTAGGGATGTACCTCAGCAATAGAGTGCTCGTTTAGCATGTGCAAAGTTCTCAGTTCAGTCCCCAGCACCACAACAAAAACAAGACCCACCTTAAGAAAAGCAACACACGTGAAACCTAAGCATACCACTCATTACAGATAAGGAACAAGCAACTAAAAGTAAGATAAAAGCCCTCATTGTTTTGATGGCTGGTGTCATGATTCCAGACTTTATAGGGACAAAGATGGCAACGAACTCTTCGTTGCCGGAAATCCTGTTTCTTTCCCTTTGGGCAGGAGGGTTTTGGGAACTACGTTAGTGATATGAAACATACCAGCTTGGCCACCATTAGCATCTAGTTCTGCTTTGTATTTTCAGATCAACTGGTGATTCTGGTGTTCATAACGCTGATGAGCTAGAGTACTTTTGCAGCCTATCCTTGGCATCAGAAATGTGGTTACTGCTTAAAACTACAAATAGGGGTTGGAGAGATGGCTTAGCCATTAAGGCACTTGCCTCCAGTGCCTAAGGCTCCTGGTTTAATTCCCCAGTACCCACATAAGTCAGACCCACAAGGTGGTGGCCCTGGTACTCTCTCTGTATCTCTTTCTCTCTCTCTGTATCTCTCTGCTTGAAATTTAATAAAGAAAATAAAAAAAAACTACAAATAGCAGAAATCTAGGCTGTCCTAAAGAAATAAATTAAAACTTAAAAAATAAAAATCAACAGGGCTAATCACGTAGCTCAGTGGTAGAGCGCTTACCTGGCCTGCAGGAGGACCGAGGTTCAACCTCCAGCAACATAGAAGGAAAGAAACCAAAACAAACAGCAGTGCTAAGAGCCTGAGTCTTACAGATGGATCAGACTGAAAGACAGATGTCTAGGCTTCCCTAGGAATTCGTACACTTCCTCTAAGGTTTTCCTCTTGACCAGTCCCTCTAGGATTTCACTTCCATGGCCTGGCACCCATAAGCTAAGAGTGTGTCAGGACTGTTGGACTATTCTGGAAGCTCCTTGGAAAAGAAAAGCATAAAAAAGAAGCAACCCCCCCCCACAAATAAATAAAAATCCATGGTACCATACCCATACTGTGCCGAGCACACTCAGGATCACACATGCGATCTTCATGGAATCCATCTTTTCTGAGTCAGGGGCTGGCTCATGGGGAGCCCTCCAGCTGAAAGGAGGAAGGATTGCAGGTCCTCCTAGCTCCCACCTCCTTTAAATCTGCAGGAGGTTGGGTTAATCATCACCTCTGTCCTCTGTGGACATTCAAAGCTCAGCCTGCATCCCTTGCTGGGCCAGAATGTTGAGATCCAGTAAATTCTTGCTCAATTCTTCTGTTTGCTTCTGATTTGTTTGTGCACATGGCCACATTTAGTTCTCCAGCCAGCAATTAGGGGAAGACGCCACATTCCAGGAAGGGGGCGACTTTAAAGATGCAAAGGTGATATGCTTCCACCCCTGAAGGAGAATGAAGGTGGCTGAGGCAGACTACCTATAGCCGCATATAGAAGGGATTTAGCCAATGACATTATGGCAGTGTATGTAGCAGGAGTCAGGGTCTGAATGACTTCCAAAATGACCAGAAGGATTTTGATAGGTTTATGTGAAACAGATTATTTTTTTTTCTCTATCCAAAATAGCTAAGAGCAGCCACTGGGACCAAATGTTCCCTGTTCACAATTCCAGCTGCACCATTTCTAAGCTCTGTGCTCTTGAGCAAATAACTCGAGCCTCCATATTCGTCAGTTTCTTCTTAAAAATGGGACTAATGCTAACCTCCCACACAGTTTAATGAACAGGTAAGTTAACCCTTGTAAAGCCCTCAACGTAGCAATTGCCGTATTGTAAGTGCTCACTAAGAGGTAGCAATTGTTGGAGAGCCTGCAGTGCCATGAACCATGTTTCTTTTCATTTTTTTCTTTTTGTAATGCTTTCATCCTTCGCTTGCAATTCATCTCCATATCAAATTTCTTCTCTGTTCAGTGGACCTGCTACGTGATTTACCCATCTACTTCTGGATGTGTTTCTAAAGAAATGATATCATGTTTATTGCAGCATTATTCACACTTCCAAGATATGGGAGGAGCAGCCTAAATGTTCTTTAATGGATGAGTTGATAAAAGAAAAGAAGTCTATATAATAGGATGTTATTCAGCTTGTGAAAATAAGAAAATCCTGGCGTGTGTGGCAGTATGAATGAACCTGGTGGACATTATATTAAATGAAGGAAGACAGACATGGCCACACACATATGCGGAATCTAAAACGTTGAGCTCAGAGAAGAGAGGACAATGGTGGTGTCCAGGAGATGCAGAATGGAGGGAATTCAGAGGAAAGAATAGGAACAGACAGGTGTGGGGGTGATGCATATGCTAACTAGCTTCGTGGGCTTTCTACAGGTAGCTGCAGGGTCAGAGGGAAGCACAGAGCCCAGAAGGTTCCAGATGGCAGGGAAGATGGCACACATCCACCCACAGTGACCATCCTGGCAAATTGCCAGTCATGGAGAGGAAGGTCAGGCTTGAGCTCCTGAGATGTTTTCCAGTGCACACAGAAAGTGCCCCTTTCAGGAAATGAACAAAGTATGGCCAACACATTCCCAGAGTAAACGTATCAGCTTCAGGAAAGTTGATTGACCATCATCCTCCTGAAAGTAGATTAGCAGACACAGTTTGATTGAAAGCCTCCACTCTGGTGGCCCATGGAAGCATTTCCAAGGATGTCACCTGAGAGTTCTATCCTTGCTGCTGTATGGTTCCTTCAAGGACCCATACATCTCAGCCACTTATTTCATCCAAACCTTGCAGAAAGGCCTTCTCTGACCATCCGGCCTGAAGGTCCTTTATCCTGTGTCCTTTCCAAAAACACTGCTTTGTTTCTCAGCATGGTTCTTTATCACTAGTGGTGCAGGGCAGGGCAGGGTCTAGCTAAACAATGGGACAAGTGATGGGAACTTGGAAACATTTCTTTCACAGGATTGTTGGGAGAAATAAATATATGTTGATATATGAAATGTTGGACATACACAGTAGACTCCCTAGAAATGGTACCTTTTTTATTTCTAGAATGTTCCACTATCTTGTAACATGAAGTCCCCTGGACTTTCTCTCCTGTGCTAGGATTGCCCAAATTGGCACTTGAGTGGGCATTCCATTACCACACAGTGGTAGTTCTCTATCCCTTGGATACCAAGTTTTCCTGAATTCTATGGATGAGCAGGATTTGTTTAGAGAGAAACTCATGCAGGTTTATAAGCAGTACATAAGAAGTATCATTAAAAAATCAGGTGACAATAAGAGTATCTTTCCAAGGATGATAAAAGAAAGAACATAAATTTAAGACATTTATGATGGCTGAAATTACAATGTGCTCTGTATTACCTTTCCTCCAGAAATGACCATTCTATTTTTCTTAGCTCTAATGAAAGAAATGCTTCATTTAATTACACTTTTAAAAACTAATGAAATGCCACCAGTTATAAATAATTAAATCTAGGCATTCACACATATGACAGGAATTCATGCATTCCTAATGTCTGACAGAACTAAAACAATCATATTTATATGATATATGATATATATAGAAAGAATAAAATTATATCAAATTATATCTAATTAAAGATACGAAGAAGAAAACATATAGCTATTCATCAGGATATTTCCCTCATGTAAACACAACTTAAAAATATAAAACAAAGGAAAAATTCAAAATGACAGCTTTTTAAAATAGTATCTTATTTATTTATTTGCAAGGAGAGAGAGAGAAAGAGAGAGAGAGAGCATGCCAGGGCCTCCAGATGCATGCACCACTTTGTGCATCTGTCTTTATGTAGGTACTGAGGAATCAAACTGGGGTTAGGCTTTGCCAGCAAGTGCTTTAACCGCTGAGCCATCCCTCCAGTCTGATAGCTTTATTTTAAGTGAGGTATTTGTTCTTTTGGGGGCTATAGTCAGTGGAAGTAAGGGACCATTCCACTGTTTACCAATTTATTTTAAAAGTACTGAGTTCTGAGAGCAATTCACTCTGTTACTTGTTAACTTAAATTCAACAATCATTTTATGGACACACACACACATACAGTATAGACAGTACTTAATATATAAAGTTTTTTTCCAGTCCTGAATGCTATGTGCTTGAGAGAGAGGAGAGAAATCATAGAGTCTTTTACCTTCAAGCGCTGTTAACCGGTGAGCCAGACAAAACATAGGTTAAGCTGGGGCTACGGAGAAAGCTCAGTAGTTAAAGGCAAGCACTTGAAAGGACCGCTGGCCTGTGTTCAATTCTCCAGTTCCCACGTAAATCCAGATGCATAAAGTGGCACATGCATCTGGAGTTTGTTTACTGCAGCAAAAGGCCCTGGCACTCTGATTCTCTTTCTTTCTTGTTTACTGTTTCTCTCTTCCCCCTTTTCTCCTCTTGAAAAAAATAAACAAAAAATATTTTTCTAAAAAAATTAGGTGCTGGAGAGATGGCTCAGTGGTTACTTGCCTGCAAAGCCTAAGGACCCAGGTTCAATTCACTAGTACCACATAAAGCCAGATGTGCAAGGTGGTGCATGTATCTGAAGTTCACACCCTGTGTGACCATTCTGTCTGCCTGTCTCTCTTCTCTCTATCTGTCTCTGCTTCCAAATAAATAAATAAATAAATAATAAATAGATAGATATTTTAAAACAGATTAGATTAAATCATATAAAATTATCATTTTGATTGGTCAAAATCATGAAAATTTGTAATTTCATATAGTTTAATGTAAAATTATAGAAAAAGTATGAAAGTTATCCTGAAATGTTTGTAGAACACAGAACAGATAATGTTACAACATTTCTACATATTTTGGTCACCTTTTGTATAAAACATTCTTTTAAATGCCAGATTTAATGTAGGTCTCAAAAGGCCAACTGTATCTGAAAAAAATGTGTTATACAACTTAGTGTAAAAGGCTATATAAATATGTTCATTTATTATTACCCTGATAACAAGACAATAATGACTGTCCAGACAATAAACCCATTATTGGAAAGTACAAATTTTTAAATTTAGATTTAATTATTTATTTGTGTGTGTGTGTATGGGTGTGCCAGGGTCTCTTACCCTGCAAACACTAGACACTTGTGTCACTTTTTACATCTGGCTTATGTGGGTCACTGGGATATTGAACCCAGCATGATAAACATTGGAAAGAAGCACCTTTAACCACTAAGCCACTTTCCCAACCCCAACTAAAATGATTTTCTAATTACGGGAAGGAGTCATTTATAAACATTGAGTTAATTTTTGCATATGTAACGACTTTTGCAGAACTTTTGTCTTAAAATGACGATAATGGTTGATCTGTGGAAGGATTTACTTGGGGACATTGACGAGGGCCTTAACTTCATCTCTTCTGTGCGCCCTGCTGCCTCCTGTATTCCATGGATATTGCAAAAGTTCATTTTGTGCCTAGACATTTACCAAGAAAAGTCAGTGAGGTGGTTCAGTGATCTATTGGAGTGACTAATGGGAAATTTACTAGCAGAACTTGTCAATACCCGGATGCTGAATCGTTTCCTTGGAAGTTACAGCTGTATCAAGAAAGCCGAAATTTCCTTGACTACATAGAAATGTTTTAGCACAATGTGGTAGTTTTGAATAAATGTCCCCCAATACAATATATTATAATTGTGTTTATTAAATTGTTAATTGTCTCCAGGTTTCTGGCTGGAGGAAGTGTCACTTTGGCCTGGCCTCCTGGGGTCATGACACCCTTTCTAAATTGGATGCAAAATTCTAGGGATACATATGCAAAAGAAAAGACAGAACCCATGTGAATTACAGTGTTACAGTGTGCTTGGTTGTTTGCTTGAGGTGCTGATGGTGGATTTCTCTCTCTGCTTGCTTCTGCGAAAGAGAGCCAACCTTTTCCTTAACTTCCCCTGGGTCTGTTACTTCAATAAATACTTTCCTCCCCAAAATTGTGCCTGGTTTGGAGATTCATCCCAGCAGCGTGTGCCTGACTATAACACACGATGAGAAGGAAGTGATAGAACTTTCTAATGCTTGATTTCTCACACTGCATTTCCCTTCACACTCCTTATTTTGGAATGGAATCTACCTAAATTTTTAGAACAGAATTCTCTTCAGAGCAGTGGATATTTAAATGAATAATTGTGAGCACTTTTAGAATTCAATACCATCATTGTTAATCATATTTTTTTTTGAGGTAGAGTTTTACTCTCACCCAGGCTGACCTAGAACTCACTCTGTAGTCCCAGGTGACCTTGAACTCATAGGGATCCTCCTACCTCTGCCTCCCCAGTGCTGGGATTGAAGGCGTGCACCACCACACTCAGTCAATTCTCTTTATTGGGAGGGATTGCTGTGAACTGAATCCAATCCTTGGGCTTTGTTTTTATTTTTGTTTTGAGAAAGGGTTTCACTATATGGCCTTACTGACCTCAAAATCATAACCCTCCTGCCTCATTCCACTGAAATGAAGGCTGGGATTATGGAAATACACTTGTGTGCCACAACTGAGGATGAGTATCTTCTTTTGTCCTTAGACTAATTTTAATGTTTTTCTTTTACTCAAGCGCTTTCAATAAAGTAGCTATGAGTGGTGTTTATGTGTGTGCATGTGTGTGTCTATGTGTATGTGTGTGTATGTGTGTGTATGTATATATGTGTGTATGTGTGTATGTGTGTGTATGTGTTTGTGTATGTGTGTATGCGTGGGTATGTGTTTGTGTGTGTATGTGTATGTGTGTGTATATGTGTGTATGTGTGTAAATGTGTGTTTATGTGTATGTGTGTGTGCAAGAGAGAAATAAGAATGGAATACTTGAGTTTTCCTCACTGTTTCTTTTCATATTTTAACTATAATAGCAATTAAATAACTCAAAACAAATCTTTCCTTATGTGCTCTTTTTCCTGGTTAACTATTTGCATTAAATATTATTTCTCAGAGGTGCAGCCATTATACCCACAATCAACTGTTGTATTAACACAGATAGCATGGCTGATTTTAACGTTGTCCATCTAAATCTGTTATTTTCAGGGCAGTCCTTTGCTGGCTGTGGAAATTAGCACAGAAAATCTAGTAGTTCTGAGCAGTGACGTACTGAAATCTGTGGCGAAGGCTTAGAGTTTTCACAAGCAAGGGACAACATATAAAAAGAAATTGCTATTGATGCCAGGATCCATTTAATTCTGTGGTTTTCATTGGTTTAAATAGGGTTTGATTTGATTCCTTGTTTTATAGCACAGGCACAAGTTGTGTCCAGCACAACTTCTACCACTGAACCACCAGCCAGGGACTCAGCTTTAATAGGACACTCTGTAGCAAAACCAAGTCAACTCCAAGGGGTTTGGATGCTTGGATAAAACAACAAAACAGAGAAACACATTTTAAGAAGACATCTTAAGAATTTCCTAAGCAGGATAGTAGAAGACACCCCTCAAATTGTCATCCTCATGAAAAGCAAACAAATAAAAAAAGCCTAAAACTTGCAGGGCAAAGGTGACCGACCAAGGAGATATGTCAAGTAAATGAAGTGTCCTACATGTGATCTGGGGACAGAAATGAGGAAATGCTTTAACATAAAAAGGATGGAATCTGAGTAAATGCATTAAAAATGGACCAAAGTAATGTTTCAGAGTTTATTTCTTAGTTTCAACAAATGTGCCTCAGTAATGAAGGCTTTGGGTACTGGGAGTAGACCCTTGGTTATTAGGCTTTTCAGGCAAGCACCTTAATTGCTGAGCCATCTCTCCATCCCAAAGATAAGGTTTTGCAAATTGTTTTGAGACAGAATTAGTGCAGAATTTACCCATGGAAAAATAAATCATAATCATTCTCCCACGATGATCTACCTAGTTCAAGCCTGTTTCTGTTTTCCCTTTAAAAAGGAAAAGAACAAACCAGATGACCTTAGCAGACACTGGGTGCTCAAACAGGGAGCCCTTCCTTGTATCTTTATGACTTTTCTAAAAGATATTTCACTACAATCTTATTAAAAATAAAATCAAAAGTATTAAAGTTTCAAAGTTCTATTTTCTAACTTAATATCAGAACCAAATGCCATGCAGCAAAACCCATCTCAACCAGCAAAAGGCAACTTTGTTTTTTCCTGGTCTTCCTCGCTCTGGAGAAGTCCCATGTGTTATCATACCTGACCACAGCTTTGCCACGTAAAGAAAACAAATTATGCTGGAAAACACTTCCAGGCCAAGGTCTCCTCAATGTTGGCTCTTTTCTTTTTTCTTTAAACAAAAGTCACATTTTAACTATCTGTCTCTGATGATTTGAAAAAGACAGTTTCATCATAGTGGAATCTGCCCTCTTGTATTTATTTAGGGAGAGTCAACAGCCAGATTTAGGGTGAGATCTGTCCAGCTACCTCGGGTCCCTTTGTGCTTTTCTGGCTCCCAGAAAGACAAAATCCAGGTAAAGACCTGGGGGGTAGGAATGCATGCTGAGGACATAGAGTGTGGGTTTGGGAAACACATTCTTGACCCAGTTGTAGACCTGGTTAGATGGTATGACCCTGACATTGCCTCCAGTTCCTTCAAGTGTTTTCTGATGAAACTGAGGTGAACAAGAGCTTGAACCTGTGTCCGCCAGCCTTCCCAGAATCCCAACTTGGGAGAGGTCAGAGTCCTCCTGTCTCAGGTGGGCAGCCCTGTGATCAGTGCACACAACAGTTTAATGTCAACAGTGTCATTTGAACCAAATCTCACACCTGCAAAACCAATAACCATCCATCTGCACCTGGTTTGTTCTTTTCCTTTTTAAAGGGAAAACAGCAATGGGCTTGAACTAGGTAGATCATCGTGGGAGAATAATTATGATTTATGTTTCTATGGGTAAATTCTGCAGTAATTCTGTCTCAAAACAATTTGCAAAACCTTATCTTTGGGATGGAGAGATGGTTCAGCAATTAAGGTGCTTGCCTGAAAAGCCTAATAACTAGGGGTCTACTCCCAGTACCCAAATAAAGCCAGATGCACAAAGTGCCACATCTGGAGAGCCACATCTGGAGTATGTCTAGAGTTTGTTTGCAGTGGCTGGAGGCCCTGGCATGCCCATATTCTCTCTCTCTCTCCTTGAAAATAAACAAAAATATTATATATATATATATAAATATATATATATATATATATATATATATATATATATATATATATATATCCCCATTTTCCCCAAAATCAAGACCAACAAGACTGTTCTCTGACTATAGTGTGGCACATTTACATAGCAATTGAAAACATGGGGAGGGGGGGAATTGGGGAATTCGGGATAACAACGCATGGTTTGCCCACTAAATAATGTAACTCATTATGGACAATAAATATATATTTTAAAAAAAAATTACCAGCTTTGGAAATAACATTTTTAAATAAAAAAGTAATAAGTGGGAAGAGGAGTATAGATTAATGGTAGGGTTTTATTAGTGAATTAAGGCCCAGGGCCTGATCCCCACCACCAAATCAAACAAACGAAAACAGAAAAAAAAAAAAAAACAGGAAGGAAGAAAAGCAAGGCAAGGAAAGGGAAATAAGAATAAGAAAGGTCTTGGTAGTGATCTCAAACTATTTCTTGTGAAGGATTATTTTTAAAAAATATTTTTGACACAAAGACCCCTAAGCTCACAACCTTAAAGCAGCCTTAATACTCATCCACCACGACTCAGGGAACTATGCAGAAGAGGGGGCGGAAAGATTGTGAGAGCCATGGTGGGGGAGATTATCCAGAAGCATGGCCAGGAGAACCTGGCTGAATACTAGGCTATCCATGGTCCCCTGTCACAAGGACTGATCCAGATGACCCATAGAGGAGGATATCCAGCTGATTGGGGATGAGGGAGGGGGGCATCGGGGAATTGGGGATAACAACTCATTGTTTGCCCACTAAATATTGTAACTCTTTATGGACAATAAAAAATATTTTTATTTATTTTCAGAGAGAGAGAGAGAGAGAGAGAGAGAGAGAGAGAGAGAGAGAGAGA
>PVHP010020785.1:0-30146 GCA_004024765.1 Zapus hudsonius | reverse complement strand
TAGACAGTTCTAAGCCAACCTGGACTGCATAAAGCACTGTAGAGAGATGGAGGAGGGGAGGAGAGGGGAGGGAAGGAGAGGAGAGGAGGGGAGAGGAGAGGAGGGGAGGGAAGAAAAAGTGACTCCTTCAAGCAAATTTCTTAGGGAAAATACAAAAGACTAGTGTCGCAAATTCTGGACTAATGATAAAGCAGGCTGCAGGGATGCTTGTAGGGCCACACAGGAGTGGCCAGACACCATTCAAAGGCATCCAGAGCCAGCAGGAGGCCAGCTACTGACCTCTGCCCATCCTGTTCAGACTCAACAACAAACGTGCTTAGGAGATGTGGCCATTGCAGGACATCGCATAAATAAATGCACACGGTTCTGTGAGCTGCAGGGGGATTTCACACGTCCAAGTGGCCCGCAGCCGCTCCCACCTGCTGCCTTTCATCTGAGACCTCTTTTTAAAAACTCTTAATTTTGTGCCACGCTAGCGCCCTCTGCTGGCCCTAGTCCAATTATTCAGGTGATTATTGCGCTTTATCATCAGGCTACATTTTCCCCCTCTAACTTCTGAGTTTTGGGTTAATAGCTCTGCTCACTTCCTTCCATCAGCACACACACAAATCGGGCAAAAGTCATGTGTAAAAAGTTATGAGATATTAAAAATTACATTTCAGCTTATTATACTTTTATCTATGCAATCACTCTTTGAATTTCATAACCTGTAATAGAAGGAAATTAACAGCAGGTTTTTATAGATGCTTATTTCTGAATTTTCCATAAAATGTCCCCTTTTTAAGAAAGAACTCTGGGCTGGAGAGATGGCTCAGCATTGAGGCACTTGCATGCAAAGTTTAGTGACTTGGGTTCAATTCCTTGGTACCCACATAGAGCCAGATGTACAAACTGCCCTATGCATCTGGAGTTCATTTGCAGTGGCTGGAGGCCCTAGCAATCCCCCCTCTCTCCCTCTCCTTATCTCTATCTCTCCACTTGCAAATAAATACATAAATAAATAAATTTAAAGAAAGAGCTCTATCTTTAGTTTTAAAAGGGCATATTATGGCCCAAAAAAAGGTCCATCTCATGTTTATCCCATGCTAAAAAGGAAGACTAAGTCTCCCAAGTTACACTCTGATGCATAGCTTTAACTGGGGAGATGTAATGAAACATCCACTCACCCCATATTGATACAAAATACTGGCAGATGAAGAAAGGATTGCATCCATGTCCACAATAGGAGTAAAGCAACAAGTTTATTGGAAGTACATCCAGGAACTTGGGCAACTCATAGTTTCACCACAAGGAAGCCCCTTGAGTACCCACCTAGTCAATTCTTTTCCTCTCCTATAGTAGCAGTTGGACTCTCAGGGAGAGGGAGGGCCACAATTCCCCTTCTCTCCCCAAGGGAATATTAACCAACTCCATTTTACGCAGTCATCGCAACCACGCTGCTTCAAGATGGAACCCAGAGCAAACAGCGACACTCATGGGCAAATCTGTGTGATATATCCTGTGGTACCCTGCTAATGGGGCATGGAGGAAGTAGGGTTTTGCTGAGTCTGGCAGGCTTCTGGGACTGTCTCCTTCTGATAAGGAAGTTGAGGCAAAGTCTGAGGGCCCCTATAAATCTTAGCAATCCTGAAAACTCCAGCCCCCAAGCAGTTCAAAGCCTAACTTAGTCCAGCTGCAATAACAAACCTAAACAATAAGGTTAAATTTCCTCTGCTGACATCACAGTTCTATACATATCCATGTATAGAGTCACATAGCCCCCTCAATTTATCTATGCAAATTAGGTATCTAAAGGATACTGGCCCCTACCAATCAAACTCATGAGTTGCTCACAGATCTTGCTTCCTATGCTTCTACCTCTGACTTTCCTCTATATAAGCAACTACTATCTATCCAATAAAATGAGAACTGCCCACTGCCGCATTCTCTCGAGAGTCCTCATCTCTCGTTCGTCTCACAGCTATTCCAAGCCTCTGCTCACCCAGCCCCCATGGGTGAACAGGGAGTTGATGCGCGCTGCAACTCCCTAACTAACCCACAGACCTAGAATATCCTAGATGGCACAACATGAATTTGTATACCCTGACCCCAAAATATCCATGCAGCAAACACCATGCAAGCTTTGTATCACTGCTGTCAGTCCTTGAGAAGCAAGTCCTTCCTGTAGGCTTGAGCTGTGGTTAGAATCTGAAATGCCTTCCACAGGCTCGTGTCTTGAACACTGGGTCCCCAGATTGGGGAATTGTTTTGAAGGTTGTGGAGCCTTTAAGAGGTGAGGTCTGAATAGTGGAAGTAGGTTATAAGGGGGGAGGGTTCAAGATAGGGTCTTGCTTTAGCCCAGGCTGACCCGAAATTCACTATGTAGTCTCAGGGTGACCTTGAACTCATGTTGATCATCCTACCTCTGCCTCCCAAGTGCTGGGATTAAAGGCGTGTACCACCATGCCCAGCCCAGGGTGGGATCTTTAAAGGCTATACTCTTTCTGGTGCCAGCCTGCTTTCTCTGAGTTCTGTCTGTCCACGTGTGAGCCACCACCACAAAGCTCCCTGCAACATGGACAGAGCCACTCCCACAGCCATGCTTTTCTAATCATGACGGACTGAAATCTCTCTGAAACCATGAGCCAAAATAGCCCTTTTCCACCTGAAGTAGTTTCTGTCAGGTATCTCACAGCAACACAAAAGCAACTGATACCATTCAGAATGCTGATCTTGTACTTGGCTAACATTTTCAAACCATCTGCAAGATCCTCACATACTCAGCTGAAAAATCCAGTCAATATATTTCTTCGTCATATTGTCAGAAAACTAAGATAATATCAGTATTATGTTTAGATGAAATCTAGAAATTCAATTGTCCATGTCTTGGTATATATTATTCTAAACTCACAGAACACTCCATCCTCAACATCTCCCATTTTCTAAGTCCATTTAGTGCACCCAGTGGACACCACAGGCTGGGAAATTCATAACAAACAGAAATGCACCGGCTCACAACCCAGGACGTGGCAAGGTCCAAGAACAACGTGCCAAGGGCCTTCTTGCTGCATCATCACATGGTGCGAAGCAAAAAAAAGGTGAGCATCCACAAAGGGGCATAACTTGTCCTTCCATAACAACATAGTTCCATCCATGAGGGCAGAGTTCTCGGGATGCAGTGACTTCTCACAAGTCTCACCTCTTAATACTATAATAGTGGCAATTGAATCTCAGCAGCATAAGTCTTGAAGAGAACATTCAAAACTTCCTTCTGTGGTAGAATCTACAAATTAGTCACCTTCTCATTGCTGAGACAAAAGCAAATGTAAGGAAAGAAGGGTTTATTATGGCTTACAGTTTGTGGTTACAGCCCTCACGGTGGCAATCCCTTAACTATATGATATTATTATATTATGCTACACTATATTATATAACATTGTTATATTAATTATTATATTACAATCCCTCACAGGAGGTTCTTGGTCCTGTCGAGTTGACAATCAGTATAAGGCATTACAACCTACAATGGTGAATCAAGGACAAATTAGAGAAATAAATGGTGTATCCTGATTTTGGGAGAGAATGGTCTGGGGTTTCTCAGAGTCACCTTGTCTATAGAAAGTTCCCTTCAGTGGACGTGGAATCATGTGACCACTGCCAACAGCTGCAGCCCATCACGAAGACAGTGCATCACCACGAGGCTACAGGAAGTTTACAGGCAACTACAATCCCCAATTCCCCAATGCCCCCCTCCCCATCCCCAATCAGCTGGATATCCTCTTCCTGGGTCATCTGGATCAGTCCTTGTGGCAGGGGACCATGTGTAGCCTAGTACTCAGCCTGGTTCTCCTGGCCCAAGTGTGTTGTTACTGAGGGGTGTCATGCCTCTGGATAGTCTCCCCAACCATGGCTCTCACAATCTTTCCACCCCCTCTTCCGCTCAGTTTCCTGAGTTGTGGTGGGTGAGTATTAAGGTTGCTTTAGTGTTGTGCGCTTAGGGGGCTTTGTGTTGAAAATTGTTGGTTTCTGTCACCCTGGCTTATCCTGTGTTGATTGAATGGCTGTGGCTGTGGGTCCCTTGTTCATCCCATCATTCTCTGCGGGGTTCCATATGGATCCTCCACGGTATGACTGTGGTAGTTCCTCTCTTGCCAGAATCTCAGCTATCGGCCTACGGTCAGTTGGTAGGGTTAGATGGGCCCCAGCTCTCTCGCTGCATCCTGAAAAATACAAGCACAATCTCCATCGGAGAGTGATATCAGTATCAGTTAACAAATATACACAATTCTGGATTACCTAGATTCTATTTTTAGTAGCCTCCCCATCAATCGCTCCCATAGTGCAACTTGTCTTGGGAGCCCAAGAGTATGGGATCCGGTGCCTATTGCCCTGAATCCCAAGTTCCAGACCAGGGGTCCCCCTCACTAAGTGGAAAATTGGCCAAATTTGAAAACTGTTGATTGTCTCCCCCAGGCCCAGGCTCCTCCATTGCACAAGTGCTCCTTTCTTGGTTTGCTGTTCTCTCCCAGTAGGAGGTGTGGTCAGCCTACTCATGACTGCAGATTGTGTTTCGTGTCAGTGGTCTCTGTTTACTCCAGCTGTCGTTGATCAGTTTCCCCTGGAAGCCTGTGCAGTGCCTTCCAGCACTACACTAACTGCCTTCTGGGGGCTGGATACCGTTCCAGACGTTGAAGAATAATTTTTTTTTAAAAAAAGGAAAAGCTGAAATGGCCCAGTGATGTTAAATGAATCAAAGCTACACATGAGTAAGTGGCAGGACAGGGCTGATTGTCCCCCATGGATCACACCACGGGGCAGCTCTCTCAGATGTACCGTTCCTACCAGACAGAAGGCTGGAATCCCGTAGGTATTCCAGACCTTACAAAACGGAATTTTTTTTTCAAGGAAAAATTAGGGAACTCATTTATTTCCCTAGGTCTGCTCTTGGGTTACTACTCAGTTGTAATCATAAGGTGTTATAAAAAGTTTCAGGGGCCGTAAAGCACTTGCATAGAAGTGTAAGAACCTGAATGCAGACTCCTAGCACCCACATAAATTCTGGGCAGGTACGGTGGCCGGTCTACAATCCCGGGACTCGGAAGGTGAAAACAGAGGATTTGATGGGATTTGGGGGGCAAGCTGGCTGGCTAGACTAGCCAAATTGGTGAGCTCTTGGTTCAAATGAGAGATTCTGTCTGGGTAAATAATGTTGAACATAATCAAGGAAGACACTCAGTGTTGACCTTTGGCCTCCACACACACGTGCACGTACATGCCTTGGTGAGCGATACCACAGACATTCACATGAACAAAAATGTTGCAAACATGATTCTGTTTCATTTTCTTTGGTGTATGAATGAAAGTTTATTAGTTAAATATTCTTAATAAATTGCTCTGAAACAATACTTAACAGAGATCACAGAAACGTATAATAATCAGAAGTAATCATTACATATAAGGATGTGGGTATGTGATCAGAGCTGCTTCAGCAAGTGAAGACGTGCCACCTATGAATCACCAGTGTCACCTGTGATCCTCACACCTGGAAGCTTAATGAGTCTTTCTCCTTCTCTATTTCTCTTAACACAAACACACACACACACACAAATGGCTTTGGTACTGACCTCAAGAAGATCCAGGAAGCAGTTGTTGGGCCGCAGCCTAACTGAGTAACCTTAAACTAAATTTCAGAATATGGAATAAAGCCAGGCATGGTGGCACACAGCTTTAATCCCAGGAGGCAGAAGTAGTAGCTGATAAGCCTTGATCCTGTCTGTTGAATTCTATGTAGCTGATAAGCTTTGTTCCTGCTTGCTGAGTTTCATTTTACTGGCAATACTTTGCTCTGCTGTACTCTGCTGATTGGCTCCCGCCAAAAAGTTTGAATCTTATTGCTTGAGAGAAATAGGCTGAACAATGCAGCCCCAGGTTATAAAAGGGCTTTGGGTGCTGGAATAAAATGAGATTTGCCTGACACTTCTCCCGGTCGCATGTGTCTGTCCGACCGTATGCCTCACCTCTCCCCATTGGAGCCCTTTCTTCTCCTGGGCTACCTGCAGGGGGCCAGGGGGCCGCAGTTCCCCAAAAGAAGCAGCTAACTCACTCCACTCTCCTGGAAGACTTTCAAAATCTTAATCAGAATCATCCAGTCAGCAGACTTAATATTTCTCCCTCAAATTGAGCCTTTTAACTATGAAGCCTATGTCCACCATCAACTAGCTACTTATATCAGTATCTTATCATCAGCTCATTTGCTTCAAATAAATAACAGAGGTTGGATGATACACTTGCTCAGGACATAACTTTATCTCAAACAACTGCATAACAGTTGACTATTATTATTCTCTCCTCTGGAAACACCTTCCTCCCTAGCTCTTGCTCATATTTTTTGTTGTCTGAACACATTTCTTTTTTTTAATATTTTATTTATTCATTTTCAAGCAGAGAGAGAGAGAGAGAGAGAGAGAGCAAGAGCACACCAGGGCCACCACCTTGTGGTCTGGCTTATGTGGGTACTGGGAAATTGAACCCGTGCTCTTGGGCACTGGAGGTAAGTACCTTAACCGCTGAGCCATCTCTCCAGCCCTGAGCACATCTCTTATAACTAGCTCTCATTCTAATTCTGTTCCATACAGCAAACATACGCGATACAGCAATCAACAGTCCATTTCTTGAAGTAGGGTTCCCACCTTGATGATTCTGAAACACATATAATCCTACACTCAAAGCAAACACTGAGCTATGTTCCATTTCGTCCATGAGTACGTTATAATTCATTCTTTCCAGGTGATCCAGGTAAACAGGAGGCTAGGCAGACCCACCTCCAATGAGGCTGCAGCACTTCATGCTTTGACATCCGAGGACTACGCTGACCACCACTGTCTAGTCTTGCTCAAGTCTTTATCTCAGTTCAGGATCTTAAGTCAACATGCAGGTTTCTCTTGCTGTTAATCTGTTTAATTTTTACATTCTGTTCTGACTGGAGAAAAACATCTTCCCAGGACAGCACAGATTCGTAGTCAGGCATCAGCGGAGCGCTGGCCTCCGAGGGTAGCACTCCTATGATAATGAGGCCTTCACACTCTGTGAACACTCTGCCCACCCAGTGGCTAATCCATACTCAGAAACGTATATTTAGAAGGAATGGCACAGGTTACTGGGTCTGATCTCCCAGGGTTTGAATTAAGCTCCAAAGTGAAACACTTGCAAGGGTAGAATATAAAGGTCCATGGACACCTCTCCACACACAGCTAAGTTTTCTGCAGCCGTGGGGCATGATGGTCTCTACATTTCAATCTGTACCCACGGTTGCATCTAAGCAGTGATGTCATTTCTTCTGCCCCTTCCCGCGTTCAGTTAACTATTAAGGGTGCCAGGAAGCACCTCTACCACTGCCCAAGTGGGCTTGGGTACTGGATTGAGGCTGGAGTCACCTTGAAAGAAAAGTCAGCCACACAAAGAGAAGCAATACGTTTTCTGGTGATAATTTTCTTCCAGAGAGGACAGTGACAAACAGCCTACTCAGGCCAGAACCATTCTATTTAGAACCCTAAATGCCATGTGGTGCATGCCTTTGATCCCAGAATTCAAGAGGCAGAGCTAGGAGGATCACTGAGTTCTAAGCCAGCCTGGAACTAGAGTAAAATCCAGGTCAGCCTGGGCTACCTCAAAAACCAAAAAACAACAAGATCCATCAATGCATTGTGTAAGTTTCTCAGCCTCCTAAACTTTCAGACACCACCCAACATGGGGTTAGAAATCCCCACTACATAGAGCTCTTGGGAAAATTAAATGAGATGTGCTTACAATGGGCCAGACATTTGTATGAGTAGAGCTTCTACATTATGTATATCATCTAATCATAATGTCAGGACCTATGGTAGAACTGTGACTGTATCCAACTAAAGGAAAGAATGTGGTGAAATGAGGTGTAAGAAAAAAGTCAGTCACCCAGCTTGCAAGAGGTTAGCTAAGACTCAAACCCGGGAAGGGTCTGGGGGAGGAGCCTTGATTGAGCTTCTAACCCGATGTGTGCTCACAGCAGGGGTCTCTAATCTTTTGACGCTGCACCATGATGTTGTAATGTGTTGGGGTCATACTCATAGCTATCCTGGGATGGACACACCTGTCAACTAGACACAGTCTTTACAGGGAAGAGCCAGATGTCAGTAGACACGTGAGGCATATGTAGGGCAGAGCCTGGTCCCTAGTAGACACTGTATATCCTACAGTCTTGAGTCTGGTAGAATCCTCATGTGACATCCATACAGGTGGGAAAACAGAGATAGACATACATATATACACACATGCATATGTACATACCTATGTACATATCTATGATACATACATCATATATAGTTGGGTGTCTTTATCCACAGGTTCTACACTGGTGAATTCAACCAATATGGATCCAAAACATTAGGAAAAATGCATTCCTAGCAATCGTCAGGACTCCCTAAATAGGAAACTATAATTACTTACATTGTATTAACATTAACACTGTATTAGGTATTATAAGTAATCTAGAGATATTTAAATGACATGGGAGGATGGGAGTAAGTTATATGCAAATACTATGTTATTTTACATAAAGAACTTGAGCATGCATAGGTTATGATATCTATGGGAGATCTAGCTCCAATTCCTCATAGATACCAAGGGACAGATGTGTGTGTGCAATGTTAATGGTATGTGTGCATGCATGGTGTGGTGGTCATATGTATGTGTGCCACATATGTATGTATACATGAACATATGCTATGCCACACAGGAACTGCTGGGGTCTAGTTTATTATCATGAGACACATCAGAGGGCTTTCATTTGCTCATCACTTTCTTTAAACATTAGTTATTTTTTCTTGTTGCTTCAAAAAAAATACATAACAGGAAGCAATTTCAGGGAGGAAGGGCTCATTTGGGCCCACGGTTTAAGAGGATAGCGTCACCGTGGTGGCAGGCATGTGCAGCTGGGACTCCTCATCTCATCTCCTCTTTCTCTTCCTGTCCCTTGGTTGAACTGGAAGTAGACAAGGACAGGAAGTGGAGCTAGGCTATAAACCTTCAAGGCTCACCCCTAGTGGCCAATTTCCTCCACTAAATCTCCACCAAAAGGGGCCCAAACGTTCCAACACAAGATTGATCCTGTGGGCACATTTTACATTCAAACCACAACCCTTTTGTGAAGCGGCAATGACTGAGTTGGGTGAATTTTGAGATTGAGAATGGGGTGAGGCTTTGAAGATCTTTTCCAAGAAGAGGAGGCACTGGGGAAGCTAATCACTGGCCCAGGCTGGGCAGGAACAGGAGCCTCCAGTTTTCTTTTCTTTCCTCTCTCCCTTAGTGTGGCTCTCCCATTCCCAGTGTCTCTAGCAGCCGGTCCAACCAAAAGACAGCAGGAAATAAAGATAAAGAAATAAAAATGTAGGGCTAAGAGATAGCTCAGTGGTTAAAGGCAATTGCTTGCAAAGCCTAATGTCCCAAGTTCAATTCCCCAGTACCAACGTAAAGCCTGATGAACAAAGTCACGTGTGCATATGGAGTTTGTTTGCAGTGGCAAGAGGCCTTCTCTCTCACTCTCCTAAATAAACTTCTAAACAAGTTTAGAAAAATAAAAATAGTTGGGTGTGGTGGCATACGCCTTTAATCCCAGTACTCAGGAGGCACAGGTAGGAGGATGGCTATGAGTTCAAGGCCACCCCTGAGACTCTGTAGTGAATTCCAGGTCAACCTGGCAATGTGGGCTAAAGCAAAACCCTACCTCGAAAAACCAAAAATAAATATTTAAATAATAAATAAAATAAAAAATAAACAAAAATACAAAGCATGTTGCAGTGTCACATGGATTTGAAGATCTTCACAAAGAATAAGCACAATTGGCATCTATTACGGCCACAAGCACCACCACAATTGTTCTATTCCTGCAGTGCCCTGAATAGACCTAGTCACTGGGGTGTTCTAGCACATACATTCAGGTCATTTCATTGTGCATTGTCACTGAACAATTTCTTAATGCTTTTTGAGATAGATTCACACTTACTGCCCTCCCCCTAGGCTTGTTCTGATTTGAATTAAACTACTGTTCTAGCAGCTGTTTAAAATAGTTGTGATTGCTTTTATATTATCATTCTCATATCGATTTGATCTTGGGCAGGTTTAAATGAGAAGTCTGGAATATAAAGACTTCACGGAAGCATATCTTCCCTACATAAATATTTCATACAGCAGTGAAACTACCACCAAATGGAAATCAGATCTTTTAGACTCCCAAGAACAGGAATGTTATTTTAAACTCAATAACTGTTTTTCAGTTCCAACATTTTATTACGAGAAATGTGCCCTACAAGAACACAGAGTTTTCAGGGTGGAAGCCACTCCAGTGGCCCACAGAGAAGAGGCTCCATTTAAGCTCAGCTCCACTCATGTTTCTGAGTTCCCTCTGGACCCTTGGCTGAATGCCACACACTCGCTCTTGGCTTTGAGCTTTCCTAGGTGATATAAATGCTTCCATTGGCTTTGGTGAATTGCAAAGCATCATGTTTTTATTTTCATATGGAAGGGGTTTCCATTAATGGCTTAAACAAATGAGGGATTTATATGTCCAAATAGAAGTCTAGAAGTTGATGGTTCAGAGCTGGTGATGGTTCTCCTGGGTTCTACCCAAGAGCAACTCCCTTCCTCCAATGCAGATGTTTGAAATATCAAAGCTGGTCTGAGGAGATGGCTCAGTGGTTAAAGACACCTGTTTGAAAAGCCTGTTGGCTTGGTTCAGTTCCCCAGTGCCCAGACAAAAAGTAGTATTTGGCATGTATGTGTCTATACACACACATACATGCACATACTTATAAATAAGTAATTTTTTTAAAAAAAAGAAATATCCAAACTCTGCCTGTGTGGGGCATTTGTGGGCTTCATCACCTTCTCTCCTCTTGAGTATATATTGCTTTGGAATAAACAATCCCCATTGGCTTCAGCCCATGTGCTCTGATCAAGTTGATTCTACCTCATAAGTGGCCATGTGACATAGAACTGAACATTTCCCTTGGTACAGGTATTAGCTCAGAGACGGACCTGTGCCTTAGTTTTTCCAGGTGCAGTCTAGCTCTAGTCCAGGCTGCCCTGGAATTCACTATGTAGTCTGAGGGTGGCCTTGAACTCACAGCAGTCCTCCTACCTCTGCCTCCCAAGTGCTGGGATTAAAGGCCTGCGCCACCACGCCCAGCTCCCTGTAGTGTTTTGAATGTAAATGTGTTCCTCATAAACTCATGTGTTTGAATATGTGATCCCCAGTGTGTGGTGCTGTTCGGGAAGGTTGTGGAGCTTTGGGAAGGTGAAGTCTTGTTACAGGAGGTGTTTTACTGGGGACTAATATTCAGGTGCTAAAACTCAACCCAACTGCACTGAACCCATTCTAGCTATTTCTTCCCTGTTGATGTGAAGATTGTTGCCTGGTTGTTTGCTCCTGCCTTGATTTCCTCACTGTGATGGGTCTTCTCCTCAAAACGGTAACATGGAAATAAACCCTTTCCTTCCATAAGCTGCTTCTGGTTGGGTGTTCTTCCTCAACAAGAAAGTAACTACTATAGCCCCACGTTGCTTTATAAAGTACTCATGCCATCAGCACCAAAAATTAATACATAAATGTTACAAAGATCCTTTTAAAACTAGCAAAATAATTTAACGAATTATTTAAAATGTGATATATATAATTACCACGCAGGGTTTCTTTCTAACATTAAGTATAAGGAAAGAACCATTAATTATAACTTAAAGAGAAAGTTTTAATGGACTTCTTCATAAATGTGAAGATTCATTTCATATAATTCAACATACATACTTAATAATATTCTTAATAAAATGAGAAAAGAAGCCGGGCGTGGTGGTGCACGCTTTAATCCCAGCACTTGGGAGGCAGAGGTAGGAGGATCACCATGAGTTCGAGGCCACCCTGAGACTACATAGTGAATTCCAGGTCAGCCTGGGCTAGAGTGAGACCCTACCTCGAAAGACAAAAAAATAATAATAATAATAAAAATAAAATGAGAAAAGATAGGTACTTCATCTATCACAACCCAAAAGTCAGCATCAAACTTTATAAATGAATATAAGAAGCAATTTCATCAAAGTTGAAAATAGACAATACTCGCCATCTTTGTTATCATTTAATGGCAAGAACACGGAATACCTATTTAAAAAAAAAACCCTAAAACGTCATGAAAGGGCACAAAAAACACTTGGATCAAGCATAATGGCATACTATGAATTTGAATTGGAAGATTTAGCCTCAGAAAATATAAATGTCCCTAAAATAATCTATAAATTTAACATAAGCAAAATCAGCAGTGGGATTTGGTGGGGCAGGGAATGGAATTAGACATACTGATTCACAAGTTCACATGAAAAATAAACAATCTAGAAAAGATGGGAAACTTCTGCTTAAGATGCAGTGAAGTGGGAAGAATCAATTCTGAAACATAATGCCAAATATAGGTACAGGAATTAAAACTGTGGGACACACTAAACAGATAATTTGAGAAAAACAGACTAGGGGATTATGATGTAGAATAGACTCAAATATTTTTAAGAATTTAGCTGATGCTAAGAAAAAGCTGCTTAATAAATTATATTGAGACAAGTAAATCACCACAGGGAAAACAGTAGGAGTCCACACATCATAGCTTATACCTGGCTAAACCCCCCAGAACAATACTTAAATGCAAACTCCCAAAAGGAATCCATACAAGAACAAGAAGAAACTAAGGTAAGTCATTGTCATAGTCAGCAACACACTGCTGGGATTAATCTCCAGACCAGGCACAGTTTGAGGAGGAAAAAATTTATTGAAATAATAGATCCAGGGGAAGTTTCAGAATGTCAAAAGAGGCTGGCCCCCTTTCACCAATCCAAGCAGAGAAACGGAGACCCCACACCTCCAAAGCAAGCAAGCACACTGTAACTCGCAAACAGCAGGACTGCCAGACTTGAGCTCTTTGCACATGTATCACTGGAATTTTACATCCAATTTAGAAATACCTTAGGGCCAGACCCCAGGAGGCCAGACCAAAGTGACAATTCACAAGCTTTAATAAACTTTTGATTCTACTGGGGGACATCTATTTAAACTACCATAGTCATTGTGATGGTTAAATTTTGTTGTCAACTTGACCTTTTTAGTAATCTTGGGTGGGTTCTGAGATTTTTTTTTTTACAGGAAGGCAGCCCTCTCAGTAGGAGGCAGGATGTAAGAAAGCTCAGAGGACCTAGAAACAGACATCCTTTCCTGGGAGGGCAGTGCAGGAAGGAAATTCCAGAGACTCGGGTAGTCAACAAATCTGGGAAAGGGTTACAAAACCCCACCCTAAGGCTATATATAGGAGGATAAAAATTTCTCTCTTCCCTCTGCCTGCCTGTTTGGCTGTTCTGAGTGTATGGTGTTGGTAATGGCTTTTCTCTCCTGTCTCTCTCTCTGTCTCTCTCTGTGTCTCTGTCTCTCTCTCTCTCTTTCTCTCTCCTTGGACCTGTTAAAGGGGGGGCAGCCTCTTTCACCATTATGGAATTTCCCCTGGATCTGTAACTTCAATAAACCCTTTCCTCCCATAACTCTACCTGGTTTGGAGATTAATCCCAGCAGCATGTGACTGACTACAATAGTCATTATACATCTTGGACTCTGACATATATATATATATATATATATATATATATATACATATATATATATATATAGAAGTAATTTATTTTTTTAAAAAAATCTCATTATTTATTTTCAAGTAGAGAGAGTGTGTGAGTATGGGCATGCCAAGGCCTCCTGCCACTGCAAATGAACTCCCGATGCATGTATCATTTTGTGCATCTGGTTTTAAATGGATAATGGAGATTTGAACCTGGGTCATCAGGCTTTGCAAACAAGTGTCTTTAACCACTGAAAGCCATCTCTCCACCCAGAAGTTATTTTTTAAAAAGATCAGAAACCCAGCACTTGAAAGGCAGAGGTAGGAGAATTGCCATGATTTTGAGGCCACCCTGAGATGATATAGTGAATTCCAGGTCAGCCAGGGCTAGAGTGAGACCCTACCTCAAAAAAAAAAAAAACCCAAAACATTTGTGAACGTTAAATTACAAAATTTCATTTGGTCAAAATTTCCATGTATAATGATAAAGCATTAGGAAAGAACATTTGCAACCTTCTTTTTCTGTTTTTTTAAATTTTCTTTACATGTGTATGGGTGTATGGGGGGTGTTCACATGTGTGTGATCACATGTGCATAGATGTGAGGGCAGATGGGCAGGCCGGAGGTCAATATCATGGTGTCTTCTTTGATCACATTCTACCTTATTTTGTAGACAGGGTCTCTCACTGAACCAAGATATCATCAATTTGGTTAGAGCAGCTAGCCAGCAAACCACAGGGGTTCTCCTATCTCCACTTCTCCAGAGCTGGGATTACAGGAATGTGCCGTGCCTGGCATCTTACATGGGTGCTGGGGATCTGAACTCACATCCTCATGCTTGTGAAGCAAGTGCTTTGCCCACTGAGCCAGCTCTCCAACCCCTATTTGCAACTTTTTAAACTCAAAGGACTGTACTGGGAGTGTAGCTCAGTTTGTATAGTACTTACCTCTCATGTAGTAAGATTTAGGTTCGATCTCTATCATGGTGACACATGCCTGCAATCCCAGAACTCTGGAAGTGAAGACAGGAGGATCAGAAGTTCAAAGTCTTCCTAAGCCACCTAGCAAGTTTGAGGCCATCCTGGGCTACACAAGGCCTTGTCTTGTGAACAGACTGGGGAAAGTGCTCGGTGGGTAAAACACTTTCTACACAAGCATGAGGACCTGAGTTCTAATCCCGAGCATTTATGCAGAATGCCAGCTGTGGCAGAATGCACCTGCAATCCAAGCCCTGGGGAGGTGGAGACAAGGATTCCCAGAGGCCTGCTGGCTCGGTGAGCTGTGGATTCAGTGAGGTGCAGAGTTGATTAAGAAAAACTCATGGCATTGGCCTTTTGCCTCCACACACCTATGTGCACCTGTACAAACACAAACTCCCACACAAATGCACTCATGCACACAGACCACATATACAAAATACTTCAAAGGACTGCTTTCCCCTCTAGAAAGAACTTTTTATGGCCTTGCCATTGTTTGTTTTAGAGAGAACTCCTTTAAGTCGTAATTTACATGCTGCACAGACGGCTATCTCTTCATCATCACTCTGCAAATGTGCCGTAAAGACACTAGCTCCCTTGGACACCTGCAAATCGACTGGATAAATGCCCACAGGTGATCTCGTTTAGTCTATAAATAATTTTAAAAGGCATTGCGAGGTTGCCTTCCTTAGAGATTTGATCAATTCACGTTCCTGCCATGAACACATGAGGCTCCCCATTTCCCTCTCCATCATAAGTTGTCATTGACCCTTTTGTCGTGAAAACAAATATGATTTGAAAAGATTTCGCAGTGCAGTTTCTTTGGGAAGGTGTGGTCAAGACAGGCTCTCATGTAACAGCCTGGCCTTGATCCTTCTAAGTGCTGGAGGAAAGGCAGGTGCCATGCCAGACTCTCAGGGAGTTTTCAAATGCATCTCAAATGAATCAAAGTGAGTTTTTGTTTTTTTAATCTATTTCAGGGATATTAGCATTTTCTGTTCTGTACAAGGAACTGAAACCACCTACCTGACACCCAGCTTTGACTTGAGGCAAAAACTACACACACACACACACACACACACACACACACACACTACACACATACATATACACACATACACACACATACAGACACACACAATATACACATATATACACACATACAGACACACACTACACACATACATACACAAACACAGCCTACTGTCTGCACAGTGCAGTCTCTGCATTAATACTACTGTTCCAGTACCCTCTCTCCCATCTCTCACCTATTCCAGGACACTCTTACCAGGCAAATAACTTTTCTGTTTTTGTGTTTTTGAGGTAGGATCTTACTTTAGAGTGACCTGGAATTCTCTCTGTAGCCCAGGCTGGCCCTTGAACTCACAAGGATCCTCCTACCTACTCTAATGAAAGCTAATATAATAAGCCCTAAAACACTTTGCCTCAAAAAAAATATTCACCTGACCAATCCCATGCCTCCAAACCCTCGTGCCCATTATTCTGCCCAGCTCCACACTGAGCCGCTGCACCGAAGGGAGGCACAATTTTGCCTTTGTCTCAAAGTCACAGCAGTGGCCTAGAGCCACACAGTTGCACAGTCTGAACCGCTGCTCATTTCAGTCGTGATAGCTGTCTCTCCCTCGTGCTGACCCATAGAGCTGGCTCTTCAACCTGGAGCAAAGCTAACTCCTCTGTTAAGCCCTCAGAACCAGAAAAGGGCTGACCGGAAAGGAGCAATTCGGGCCACAGGCAGAGCTCAGAGGGCTTCTTCTTCTAAGGGAAAAGCAAGGGAAGGAACAGACTGAACTGAGACATGAGAGCACTGTAGAGCAGAGTACATAAATGAACTGAAGGAGGATGGGAAATGCGGGTGTCTGGCTAAAATGATCCATTATGCCCACCAAACTGCCCTCTGAACACTTGGGGTTACCATAATATAGTAATGCTGCTCTTACTTTTGGTTAGAGAATCTTCTCTCTTTAGATGGCAGTGACCACTGGGATGACCCAAGCTCACCAAATGTTGAGAAATGACAGTGGAGTGTTCAAGCACTGAGACATCTCTCTCACACCCTCTAAGGCTCAGGGACCATTGTGGAAGAGGTGGCAGAAAGAAGGGGAGCAGAGCTAACAATGTCGTCTTCCAGATGCAAAGTGGCTGTGCATCCATGACCTCACAGTGCATAATAGGAAGGAAAACATGAAATCAAAATAGAAGACAGACTGGTTAGAAAGAAGAAGGGATTCCGTGGAGGAGAGGGGATTCAGGAGGGAAAGAGAGAGTGGTGGGAGGGAACTATTATTATTAGCTAAGGCAGTGCTGCTGGAGGTGGGGAGAAGTCAGCCAAACTTAAGGATTTAAGGAGCAGTCGGGTGCACTCTGGAAGTCCAAGGTAGGAGTATGGCCCTGAGTTCCAGACTAGTTTGGGGCTACAGAGTAAGTGTCAGGTCAGTTGGGCTAGAGCAAGACACTTCCTCAAAAAAAGTAAAAATTAGAAAAAGCAAAATATTTAAGGAGGAGCGGTGCCAGGCCATCTGAGGGACCAGCCAAGGGGTCTGAGAGCTAAGAGACGGCTCTAAAGCTTCCTGTCTTCATGTCTTCCTGCCATGTGAGGAACAGGGGCAGCAGTGGGTGAGGGAGGGGGTGCTTGGGCGGAAGTGGAGATGTGGCTGCTTCAGCAAAGAATGGTGAAGCTGGGCTGGAGAGATGGCTCAGCGGTTAAGGCACTTGCCTCCAGTGCCTAAGGCCCTGGGTTCAATTCCCCAGTATCCATATAATCCAGACCCACAAGATGGTGGCCCTGGTGAGCTCTCGCTCTCCCCCCCTTTCTCTCTCTCTCTCTCTCTCTCTCTCTCTCTCTCTCTCTCTCTCTCTCTCTCTCCTTAAAAAATGAATAAATAAATAAATAAGCGTGTGTGATTGTAAAAAAAAAAGAATGGTGAAACTGGCAGGAGTGAGTGATGGGTGTGGCTAGAACTAGTAGTGACACTATGGAGGTTCCTCAGAAAACTAAAAGCAGGACTAGCCTCTGACCCAGCTACCCCTCTCCTAGGGAGTGACCCAAACAACTCTAAGTCAACAGACCAGAAACGTGTACGTCTGTGTTGATTGCTTCACTACTCACAACAGACAGAAAATGGAGCTGGCCTGGCTGTCCATCAACAGATGAGGGAGGGGACAAAGAAAATGTGGCACATATACACTTGGAATTTGTGCAGCCATAAAGAAAAATAAAATGATGACATTTGCAGGAAAATGGATGCAACCGAAATGCATTATGTTAAGTGACATGAGCCAGACTCAGAAAGACGAATATCATATGCTGTCTGTTATATGCAGAACTAAATCTAAATTTATATGTGTATACATACATATGTATTTATAGATGCAAATATAGATGTGAGTATAGTATCACACTAGAAAGGGAGGAAGAGACCTAAGGGAAGTGGGAAAGAAGAGAGGGTAATGCACTGTATACACTAAGAAAGCACAAAGCAGCCAGAGGGGACGGGGATCTGAAAAGGGTTTGGGGAAGGAGAATTAATGAGAATGAATTATAATGACACAGATGTATGAATTCACCATGATGAGATCCAGTATTCTGTCTGTCCACCT
Source organism: Zapus hudsonius (assembly GCA_004024765.1). Taxonomy (NCBI): domain Eukaryota; kingdom Metazoa; phylum Chordata; class Mammalia; order Rodentia; family Dipodidae; genus Zapus; species Zapus hudsonius. Next base: position 11,905 of record PVHP010020785.1, on the reverse strand, counting down.
AGGAAAAAAAATTACAAAAAAGAAAAATTCATTATTTCTACTATAAAGTAGCTGGTTAACTGCTTCTAATTATTTATGTATTTATTTATTTATTTATTTCTGTATTTATGTATTTATTTATTGGACATCCAAATAGTTATTTAAAGCCAACAAAATCATTTTTGGTGCATGTAGTATATTCTTTAAAAATATTTATTTATTTATTTATTTATTTATTTATTTATTTATTTATTTGAGAAAGAGGCAGAACGAGAGTATGGATGCACCAGGGCCTCCTGCTACTGCAAATGAATTCCAGGTGTGTGCGCCACTTGGTGCAGCTGGTTATAAATGAGTCCTGGGGAATTGAATCCAGGCCGCCAGGCTTTACAAGCAAGTGCTTTGACCACTGAGCCATCTCTCCGGTCCCATGTAGCTCATTCTTACTAATACACATTTCCCATCCAGAGGACAGCATGTCCCTTTGCGTGCTCACTACAACTCTTTTCACAGGCATGAATGAAATAAGACGATGCTGGTTTGAAAAGGAAGTGGATACCCGTTGGGTCTACCTGCTCTGCAAGCAGAATGAGCAGCTTAGAAGACAACGTGTACATTCTGGTTTTGCTAACAATGCTGGAGGAGGGGGAGGAAGCAGCTTCATTTTTATGGAATCCAATTAAACCACAGGAACAAGCTAAGAGGTTGGAACCCAGCAGGCTTGCTCCCTGCTCAGGCCTTCAGCTTTCCAGGCTGGAGCCCTGGGACCACGTCATCATCAAATGTGAGCATAGCATCCCGTGACTTCCTGCGTCAGGAGGACGGAGCTAAAGGACAACCTCGCTGAGAGCCGGGGAACTGCAGCCATTTATCTCAGGATGAAGGCAATTTATTTCCATGCAGGTGTCACCAGCTGATTAAAATATGAGACTGATTGGGGCAGGGGAGGGGGTGCATCTGGTGCCCAAGGTCAGCCTGCCCTTCTCGGCCACCTCCCTAGTAAAAGCACATGGTTCCACCCCGTTTTCTTTGCCTTGTCATTAAACTTTCTGGATTTCCTCTCTCTGTTGCGTCATCTACCACTGGGTCTTTCAGAAAGAATGAGTTTAGGAACATTTACCCCAAGAACCATGGATCACAAAGGTGTTTTTTATATGTTTAGACTTAATTACGCTTGGCTTCCAGTAATAAATCCCAGAAGCCATGGACAGAACCGATGGCTTTGGAACTGGGAAGTGTGGGCAGAGGGTGGGCATCAGGGAGGGATTTTACCTTCTTGAAAGCTACAGAAGCTGAAAGGCAGTTGACAGAGTGTCCAGGGATCAGCCCACTGTAGGTGGGCAGGAAACAGCCAGGCCCAGAGAGTGGTGGGGGAGAGGCAGATCAGATGCAGGGTGACTAAGGTCGATGAGTGTGACCAAGTCTGCAGTTCGGGTTCTTGTTAACAGAGCCATAGTAGAGCCATGAGGAGTAGCACTCACACAGACTTCAGATTCGGCTTGGCTGTCTTGCTTTGCTTTGTATGTGCCTGTTATGTGGGGGGACATGTTTGTGTAGGTGCATAGGTGTGCACCTGCATGTAGAGGTCAGGGTTGATGTCTTCCTCGGTTATTTTCCACCTTTGTGTGTGTGGATGTGTGTGTGTAGAGAAGGTATGTGCTGTGTGGTATACAGCATGTATTCACATGTGTGTGTCCAGTGTATGTGCATCCAGAGGCCAGGGGTGAATGTCAGGTGTCCTCTTAGTACTCATTTGTGTGTCCCCTTCAACCCAGACCTGCTGTAGGTCAGCAAGCTTTAGCAATTCTGCAGTCTCTCTCCCCTCCCCCGACCTCCAATAAGCACCATTAGTACCATATATTTACCAGCAATAAAATTCCAGCTGCAAGACATAGTCTTGGAAAATACGAAGACTCAATATAGAGACTATTCACCTGGCCAGTACAGACAGGATAAGATGTCCGTCCACATTAGTCAAGGAAACACCAGTTAGCAACAACAAAGCCAGGCGTGGTGCAGCTCACCGATCGTCCTGGCACTTGGAAGGCTGAGCAGAAGGATCTTCCCAACTTCCAGGTCAGTCTAAGCTACAAAGCAAACAGATAACATGATTGAGTCTCATAAAATGTGCCATGTTGAAAGCTTGGACAGAGATCATCCTTGGGAGAACAGAGCTCTGGCAAGGGAAGGGGCAGAAGCCACATGCTGAGACACTGGTATGTGGGTCCTGCTTTGATGTGGATGGAGGTCACATGGTTACATCAGAATTCCTGGAAGTCGTGTCCTTATGTTCTGTGCACTTCTCTGTGTGAGTGTGTTACCTTAGTGATTCTTCAAGTAAAACACAGGAGGAAAATCCTGTTAAGAAAGCCCCAGAGATCCCCAAATTTTCTCATTCTTATTGAGCCCAAGTCTTCAGAACCAATCATCACATGCATCCCTCCACTGTGTTTTTGCAGACAGCATACATGACTTCAACAAACATCATGGAGAACCTATTGTGGGGTGTCACCTTCATGTTGGTGGGACAAACACCCAGCCAGAAGCAACTTGAGGAGGAAAGGGTTTATTTTAGCTTACAGACCCGAGGGGAAGCTTCCATGATGGCAGGGGAAATGATGGCATGAACAGAGGTTGGACATCACCTCCTGGCCAACAGCGGGTGGACAACAGCAGCAGGAAAGTTTGCCAAACACTGGCCAGGGGATGCTGCCTAGAACACCCATAAGCCCTGCCTTCAACAACACAGCTCCAAGAAGGATCCAATTACCAAATTGCCATCAGCTGGGGATCAAGCAGTGAGAACACATAAGTTCATGGGGGACACCTGGATCCAGCCACCACATGGCGGATGCACTGTGCCAGGTTGCAAAGCTGGATAAAACAGGCTTGTGAGTGTCCAGGGATTGCACAGCAGGGTGGGGAGCAACTGCCTGCTAACCCCATCTTCTGCTAAACGCTTCACCTCACAGCTAGGTTGACTCACCTTCTCATCGAATTCTCTCAGCATCTCCATCTGTGATTTCAGTAACAGGGCTCATGAGGAGCTGCTCAGCAGACACTTCCTCAGTCAGCAAGCTTGGAATGCACGTGGGTCGCGTGGGATCTGCTGGCTAACCCACAGCACACAGGAATGATGGATCAGGGTACTTCTCTCCCTAGCTTTGATGTGGCCTCACGGCCCAGTCTAGACAATCATTATAAAAGTGAGTGGCCAGCCCTTGGGTGTCGCTTACCTGCTATTCCTGAGTCATGGCATCAGACACTTAGGAAGCCTGTGTCAAACAGGAAGAGTTGGGCTGGAGGGATGGCTCAGCAGTTAAGGCGCTTATCTGCAAAGCCTAATGACCTGGGTTTGATTCCCCGGTAGCCACATAAAGGCAGATGCACAAAGTGGGTCATGCATCTGGAGTTTGTTTGCAGTGGCTGAAGGCCCTGGAGTGTCCATTCTCTCTCTCTCTCTCTCTCTCTCTCTCTCTCTCTGTCTCTCTGTCTCTCTCTCTCCTTGTAAATCAATAAATAAAATATTTTTAAAGAACAGAGGAAGAGCTATAAGCCGTCACTAGCAGCCACTTGTCTCTGGTTATGGACAGTTTGGGAGCAGGTTGTGATGAACGCAGGAAAGAAGTATACAATCAATGTAGGTGTAGGGCTTTAGGTTACCTGGAAAAGATGGTTAGGCACTGCAGGAAATTTCTTATACCATTATTTTGCCTGGGTTAGAAACTACCTTGGGGATGAATGGTAAAGTGATAAATTAACCTTCAAGAAATAAGTGACACCTGGAAGAGACCCCAATGCCCTCCATGAGAATTGCAGCTTAGGTTACGTGCAATACTCGCTAGTATTAAAATCAGAACTCCTGGTCTCAATAGAACTCAGGTGATATCTCAACATGGTTCATTTGTGCCCCACACAACTGTCCATCTCTCATGAATGCTGGTGACAGTGATGAAACCTGTCCATGTGCACCTTGAACTTGACTGTGTGAGAAGATGCTTTCCTGCTGTTCCCCAAACAGCAATGAAAATTCCTTGTTGGGCTGCGTGGCTAGAGCAGGCCATGGTTCCAACAAGAAAGAGGAAAAGTTAAGACGCCATATCCCATGTGGGACTAGGAATTCTTCTGCTTTGTGTATATATAAAGAAAAACACTCCCCAGAAATAATAAGCTCAGAAAAGTTACAAGTCCTTATTTACTTTAACTCAAGGTTGCTTTGCTTTTTTTTCCAGGCTTCTAGCTCATAGGCTTTCTAGAACTTTCATTCCAGCTCTAAGTACCTTAGATGGGCACAGCAGATCCACCCAAAGAGACTCACCCCTAGAACCTTGCTTGGGGCTTCCAGCCCAGAAATGGTCCTCCTCAGCCCCCACCCTTCCTGTGCTTTTAAAACCATGAACAACACAGGCTCACACACCAGCCCCACTTTTTTTTTCTTTTTTTTTTTTTCGGTTTTTCGAGGTAGGGTCTCTAGTCCAGGCTGACCTGGAATTCACTGTGTAGTCTCAGGGTGGCCTTGAACTCATGGCCATCCTCCTGCCTCTGCCTCCGGAGGGCTGGGATTAAAGGCGTGTGCCACCACGCCCGGCTCAGCCCACACTTTGGATCCACCTTCCTTTGCCCTCCTTAAAATCACTCACTCCACACTGAGCGCACTTCAATCAGTAAGCCAACTCTCAGAGCCTTTCCTTCCGGCTAAGAGAACATAGGCTTTAAAGAACACAAACTACCTTTCCCAAGGATATAGACATTTTTCAGAAAAATTTAAGCACAGCTATTTACACATGCACACACACACACATGCGCATGTGTACACACCAGAGATACCACTCTGGAATGATGGATTTACATATAAGCAGGGAAGTTATAACTCTGTAATGAGGTGGAGGGCCTTCTACAATTTGTACTCATCATGATGGCCTTGGTCTCTCTCTCTCTCTCTCTCTCTCTCTCTCTCTCTCTCTCTCTCTCTCTCTCCCTCCTCTGTCTTGCACCCACACGCAGACCATACACACCTGCTAAATAATTGCTGTGAAAGAAATTTTGAAGTGGTACAGCAAGAACTTCTAATATCTTCTCTTCTATAAAACCAAGAGTCAAGAACAACTTTTGAAGAATGCCAGCACTTGGGAGGCAGAGGTAGGAAGATTGCTGTGAATTCCCGGCAAACCCGGCTTACCAAGACAGAACTCAGGAGATCAACTAAAAGTTTGCTTGAGAATGCTCTCCTCACCACTGCCATCCACCACGCATGCCCACCAGAAGCCCAGCACAGTGGGTCCATGCAATCTTAGACTGGTACTTCAAAAGCTATGAGTCAAAACTGAACATGGATTTTTAGAAAATGACTTCAGATAGATTGTTACAGTGATGGAAAGCTGACAAAGCTGGCTTCACGTCAGAAGTAACGCAGGCAGAGCACTGGATGCCATATTCAGTCTTGAAAGAAAGATGGTAACCCAGAATTTAATTGATTAATTTGCAAAGAGAGTGAGATATAGAGAAAGACAGAGGAATGGGCACACCAGGGCCTCCAGCTACTGCAAACAAACTCCAGCTGCATAAACCACTTTGTGCATCTGGCTTCATGTGGGTACTGGGGAATCGAACCTGGGTCGTTAGGTTTGGCAGGCAAGCACCTTAGCCACTTAGCAATCCCTCCAGCCCCAAAATTTTATATTCGGCAAAACTTCCCTTCAAAACCAAACTGGAGTGAGTTCCAGGTCAGCCTGGGCAAGAGTGAGACTCTGCCTTTTGTGAACTGAATATGATTTGAATGTGTGCCGTATAGGACTTTTGTGTAGCTATGAAACTTATTATTCCTTTGAAAGAAGGGATTCAGTAGAAGGGGAATGGGAGAGTGGGAAAAAGAAGGGTGGTGGGGAGGAATTATGATCCTCATATATTGTCGATATGTATGGAAGTGGTCAATAAAAACTTTTAAAAACTAAAAATGGAGCCGGGCATGGTGGCGCACGCCTTTAATCCCAGCACTCGGGAGGCAGAGTAGGAGGATCACCATGAGTTCAAGGCCACCCTGAGACTACAGAGTGTATTCCAGGTCAGCCTGGACTAGAGTGAGACCCTACCTCGAAAAAACAAAAAAAAAAAAAAAGACAAAAAACAAAAATGGAATTACCATATGACCCAGCTATACTATTCCTCGGTATATGTCTGAAGGTCTCTCATAGATACACATCTCTGTTTATTGCTACATCATTCATAATAGCTGGGGAATGGAGCCAGCCTAGATGTCTATCAATAAATATATGTGGTTCTACATATATGTGTGTATGCAAATTAGAATGTTAATTTAGCCATAAAGAAAATCAAATCATGGCATCTGCAGGAAAATGGAATAGAATTAACTGAAATTATTATTCCAAGTGAACTATGCCATACTCAGAAAGATAAATATTACATGTTTTCTCTCATTTACAGATTCACATTTCAATTTTTATATATGCATGTGTTTCAGTAGAAAGGAGACCATGAAAGAGAAAAAAGAGATCTTAAGGGAGGAGGGTTAAGAATATATGTGAGGCACTTCCTGAGGCTCAGGGTCTATTGCAGAAGAGGTGGAGGAAAGATTGTAAGAGCCAAAGGAAGGGAGGACTGCTTACAACGAAACATCCGGGCACAAGAATGAAAACTCCAGGCAGAACTGAAACTCTGGGTCTGACCGAGACTGACCTACAGTGTCCCCTGCTGTCCACAGTGTAGCGTGCTATGACCCCAACTGACCCAGGTGTGGGTGGACTCTGGGATCCATCCTCCAGATTGATTAACCAATCAGATTTTTCCCTGCCCACCTGAATCAAACACTATAAAGGTGGTAGCCATGCCCTCTTGCTCTCTCTTGGCTCCTGGCTCTCTTCACTTCCTGGGCCCTTGCTTCCAGCTGATATCCTGTGTGACCTGAGCTCCCCCAGCAGCATAGCTGGGTGGGCATGGGAACCCCTGTCTCTTAGTCCTCCCCTCTCCACTGACCTCGGCTCTATAATTTTTGCCTAGTTACATATATCCACCACATGTGTGTATTTAACTCGGGATCAACCATGTGAGTGTTCTCTCTAACTTTTTTTTAAAAATAGTTTATTTATTCATTTTCAAGCAGAGAGAGAGAGAGAGAGAGAGAGAGAGAGAGAGAGAGAGAGAGAGAGAGCACCAGGGCCACCACCTTGTGAGTCTCGCATATGTAGGTATGTAGGTCCTAGGGAATTGAACCCAGGGCCTTAGGCACTGAAGGCAAGTGCCTTAACTGCTGAGCCATCTCTCCAACTTTTGCCTGGCTTCCTCCAGGGTAAAATACACAGGATGCCAAGCGTGTTCCACTCTCTTACGCTTTCTGAGTTTGCCCTCTGACTTCCCCCCACGGGAAAGCACATGGCAAGTGCCCTGTGCATCTCTTCTGTCTCCCTACTTCACCCCTACATTTCAGCTTCCATGTGTTTGCAGCTCCCTCTAATCTTTCCTTGGAAGCCCATTTTTCCCATAGATGCCACACACCTATGACTCCATGCCAACTTCTCTTTACTAAGCCTGTTTCTTCTAGCTTTTCTCAAGTTCGTGGCCTCACTCCAGTTTTTCTCTAAAACTTCAGTCTCTCTCAAATATGTTTTCCACATAAAAATGTGTTCTGGCTTTCATTCCCAGATCCCAATTCCCTTTAAATAAACTCCAAAATTTGTGATTTCTCCTCCAATCTCAATAATTCATAGTTTATCCTGCTTGAATCTGTCTGTAGTATTCTTCATCAAAGATTAGGAAAGAAGCCGGGCGTGGTGGCGCATGCCTTTAATCCCAGCACTCGGGAGGCAGAGGTAGGAGGATCGCCATGAGTTCAAGGCCACCCTGAGACTACATAGTGAATTCCAGGTTAGCCTGGACTAGAGCGAGACCCTTCCTTGAAAAACCAAAAAGAAAAAAAAAATTAGGAAAGAACCCACAATTTGGGGTTCATAAATCAGGGGACTCCCTGCAACCCAAGAAGTCCAAATCAGTAAGAAAAAATTTCCCATCCTCTCCCAAACCGTCAATCAAATACCTGGATCAGCAGACACATGGAGACAAGATCCCCTGTGCAGAGAGAACGCTGAGCCTGGAGGGGCAGCAGCAAAAGTGGGGAAAGAACCAAGGGATGCATACTGCAGACCAGTGAGGACTCTGGAGGAAGGGAGAGCATGTGCATGCTCTCCAGGATGAGAGGAGCCCCCAGGCTCAGCAGGCTTGGGCTCAGACAGCGCCTTCCATGCTTGGTCCCATGATTCCAAATCTCTCTGAAGCAAGAGTAAATAGATGGCTCAATGGTTAAGGCACTCGCCTGTAAACCCTAACGACCCAGCTTGGATTCCCCAGTGCCCACATAAACTGGCACATGCATCTGGAGTTTGTTTGCAGTGACAGAAGGCCCTGGTGCACCCATTCTCTCTCTGTCTTTCTCTCTGCTTGCAAATAAATAAGTAAAAATATAAAAAAGAGTATACATGCACATATGATTCTCTGCTGTGCTTAGCACCACCCCATGCACTCCACTAAACAGATTCTAGAACATTCTAGAGTAGCAGCAGCCATCTTACCACTGTTCCCTTATTTACCTATCAGGACAAAGGTCAAGTACTCCATCATCCTTGAGCCCCTACTCATTCCCCCAGATCCCATCTCCCATTGCTGTCCTTATCATTAAAGAGGGCAGACCCTCTTCTGAAATGTTTAGACGCTATTTGTAGTTTTTCTTCTGTTGGTAGAAACCTGACTACCTTTCCCCTATTCTTTTTTTTCCCACAGGAAAGAAAATTCTAAATGGAAATTTCTCTCTATTACAAAGACACCAATTAATACAGGAGAGGTTTCCATTGTGTTTCCTGGATTGATCCCTCTCCGAAGATTGACAAGAACAAAATTAAAAGGATTACTACCCACGTAACTTTATGACTATCATCTATTGATAATAGGAAACAAAGAATTTTTTTCATTTAAAAAAGAGCCAAGGCATATATCCTAACGATACTAGTTACTACCCTAGAGATACTTCTTCCATGTTTATTACGGCTCTATTGACAACCTAGATGTCCCTTAACTGATGAATGGATAATGAAGATGTGGTTCATTTATATAATGGAGTACAAGTCAGCTGTAAAGAAAAATGAAATTATGAAATTTGCAGGAAAATGGATGGATCTGGAAAGGATCGTACTAAGTGAGGTAACTCAGGCCCAGAAATACAAATGCCACATATTCTCCTTCATATAATGGCACAGCCAGGAACCATAGATTGTTACTAGAAAAATTTCAGTGTCAGGGATGGAGACCTTCCAGTGTGTTGTTAGCCAGGGAGGTTCCTGAGATCCCAAAACATTACAAGTGATTACCAAGGCTCTTGGTTGACCACCATAATGAGATGGTAAGACCCTATTGCTGAAGACCATATATGCTTGGGCTGAAGGTCACCAAGAAATCAAGCTGGGGCTGAACAGGAAACCTCCTCCCTGTTAACCAGCTGACAGAAAGCTGGAAAAGCTATGGCTGCATGCAGCCCTATGGGAGAGAGAAGTCATCAATGATGACATCAATGATGGTGAACAGCAGGGGACCTTTCGAGTCTTAAGACTGGCCAGCCAGGCCAAATGTGCCAACTGGGGCAATAATAGCACGTCTATTGTGGGGGAACCAACTGCTCTCTAATTGGAGTGGAGGCCTGCTCCACGGAAGGGATTACATGCCTTATACTGAAGACCTAGTCAAAAGCCTATGAGGTCATGAGGCCTAGGAGAGTAACACCTGCTGTTGTCTAGCTAAATACATATATTAAGCCCACCAACCTGTCTTATAAGCACTTTTTTAAAAAATGAGCATACCCATATAATAATGCTATTCTCACTTTTGTCTTAGAGAAGCTTCTCCTTTTCAGATGGCAGTGACCACTGGGATGACTCAAGACATCACAGTGCTGAGAAGAAATGACAGTGGAGTGTTCAGCACTGGGACATCTCTATCACACTTCCCGAGGCTCAGGGTCTATGTGGAAGAGGTGGTGGAAAGACTGTAAGAGCCAAAGGAAGGGAAGGACTGCTTACAATGCAATCTTCCTGACACAAAATGACCTTGGTATTCATGACTTCTCAGTGTCTGATAATACCTACACATAATGGGAGGAAAAGATGATGACACGGAAACAAAACAGAGACTAATTAAGAGGAGGAAGAGATATGGGGGAGGGTTGAGGGAGGGAATCATAATGGTTTATGGTCTATATTTATGAAATAAATGAATTCTCTGCCTCTTCAAGGAGTGCTTACATTTCTCACTGATTCAAACCGAGAATTTTCTGAAGCAACCCTATTGATTTGGATTTCCCAGAGAAATAAAATCCAGCTTCCCGCATACTTTTTTTTTTTTGAGACAGGATCTCCTATAGAACAGTCTGGCCTCAAAGTCATTATGTAGCCAAGGCTGGCCTTAAACTCCTGATCCTCCTGTCTCAGACTCCTGAGTGCTGGGATTTCCCCCTTTCCCCCATTCTGAATACTTAGCTCCTGACCTGCACTTCACACTTCCACAAGGAGCAGGTATAGGGCAGAATTGAGAGGTGCAGAGATATGTACCGGGTGGATTCCCCTCCCTCCCTTCTTTTGTTCCCTTCTTCCTCTCTCTCCCCTCCTAAGATGCTAGGGATTGAATCCGGGGCACTTGTGAGACAGGTGATCTACCACTAAGCTACATGCTCAGCCCAGGTCCCACTTCTTTCTTATGGTGTTTTGTTTGGTTTTGTTCGTTTCCTTGAGGCAGTCTCACTCTGTACCTCAGGCTGGCCTTGAATTCACAGTAATCCTCCTACTTCAGCCTCCCCAGTGCTGGGATTAGTGATGGGCACCTCCACTCTTAGGTAGGTCCCACTTCGTTCTAATATTAGCGGGGGGGATGGAGAGGTGGCTCAGCTGCTTAAGGCACTTGCCGGCAGAGCTTAACGACCTGGGTTTGATTCCCCAGTACCCATGTAAAGCCAGAGGCACAAGGTGGCATGAGCATCTGGAGTTCATTTGCAGTGGCTGGAGGCCATGTCTAGCTAGTGATGTGTGAGAGCTTAATTTGGACAACCAGCACTACAGACTCAAGCATTATTTAGAAAATTTATATTTAATTAATTGCAGGCAGTGGGAGGGGAGAGAGAGTATGGGCACACCAGGGCCTTTTGCCACTGGGAATAAAATGCAGATGCATGCACCATTTTGTACATCTGATTTTAGGTAGGTGTTGGGGAATCAAACTCAGGCCTGCAGGTTTTACAAGCAAGTGCCTTAAATGACTGAGCCATCTCCCCAGCTGCTTTCATTTTAGCAGTGGGAGGGCTAAGTATTTTGTTCTAGTGTAATTGACAGTATTTTCCTTGGACAGGAAAGCTAACCGGGCAAGAAAAGGGGAATAATGCATCTATTGGTGTCAGCGTCTACTTACAACTAAAAATATTTGCTGTAGCTGGGTGTCTTCCTAAGTCTCATTTCCTTTTCATTCTACAAACAGTAAAATCATCCAAGAGAATTAGACCATTGCCCCTGCCTCTCAGAAGTCAGTACAGTTAACAGTACATGGCATGAGCACTTTCCACTACCTGGTTCTATCCTGAACTCTGTGGGCTCCTAGAATTAAAGTCCAAGGCTTCGGGGTATGCTACGCCCACAGTTGTGTCACCTGTGTAGCTGAAGCAAAGTATGCCGCTGCGCTGGAGTCCGGCAGCTGAAGGGTTGAGGTTGGAGCTTCCTGGAGCGTGGCCTCAAGCAGTTCCCCTGCAATCAGCGGTCGTCATGCAGCCTGAGGTTCCCTAGGAAACCCTGGAGAACAAAATAGCTTTGGCGACGGTCCTTGTTGGCACTAATCATGATCTTTCTTTGTATGTCCTATCTGTGTATTCTCCCAATGACAGCACACC
>PVHP010020784.1:0-30103 GCA_004024765.1 Zapus hudsonius | reverse complement strand
CGGAAAGATTGTGAGAGCCGTGGTGGGGGAGACGGTCCGGAGGCATAGCACCCATCAGTAACAACACACTTGGGTAAGGAAGACCGGGATGAGTACTAAGATATACAGGATACCTTGCCACAAGGACTAATCCAGACAGCCCACAGAGGAGGATATACAACTGATCAGGGATGGGGAGGGGGGGAATTGGGGAATTCGGGATAACAACGCATGGTTTGCCCACTAAATAATGTAACACATTATGGACAATAAATATATATTAAAAAAAAAATAAATGAGGCAGCTCTGCCTCTAGAAGCTTCTGTGTCATAGGCAAGGTATTCAGAACACAGGTCCAAATCTGAGGGTCATGGAACTCTGAGGGACACCTGAAAATAAGCTGATTGAAAACACCCAACAAGCCTGGTGATGGCTGGAGGAGCATCTCTTTGCTTGTCTACCTCATAGGGGAAGAGTGTTTCTTATCCTCCAACTTGAACCGGTAAACAGAACAGAGCTAGTTCAGAATCCTACATTCTTGAGCAGAGTTTTCCCATTTCTAAGGTGAGAAGGATTTCATGAAGACAGGAGGACTGAGAGATAGAAGTCATTTCTGCCAGTTCCTCACCACTCCCAGTGCTCCAGAAAGTACCAGCCGTCCTCATGAAGCTGCGAAGTGAATTTTACCAAGGGCCTCATCTCAGAAGCCCGAGCCCAAGGGGTCCATGTCGAAATTGCATAGGGAAGAACTGGCAGCAAAACAAATGTTCTTAGAAACAGAATAACCCTGTGATGGCAAATGAGGTGATTTAAACAAGGAGCTCGCTGGCAACAACAATATGGATCCACGGGGCCCTCATCAACCTCCTCCTTCCTTCTACAATCCCACAGAGGAGACAGGGACCCCAAATGCCTCAAATTTCATTTCTTACCTGATAGGCAGATGGCTACTCGGGACCTAAAAGACAAAAATAAATAAGTAGTAGAATATTCGATTCTTTGCATCTCAGCTATTTATCGATCAAAATCAAGTCCATTTAGAACATAATCAAGACGTATCCTAGAAGGACTCAAATCCCTGTAGAAGCCTCCTTTTCATCAACCTTTATGAAAAGTTTTACACCTGTATTCCTCAGTCTGGCCTCAGTCCAAGCCGGTGCCCCCTGGTCTTTTACCTGCTGGAATTCATGGTTGGTATCAGCTCCTAATTGTACACATTCAAGCTCTTTTTAGAATGGCTCGTTTGCCTTGGCATTTGCCTGAAATCTGGTTGTGCTTTAAAGACAGGATGTCCCTGGATACGTCATTCTTCTAAAACCAACACCAGGGGACAATGCGGTCAGGATGGGCTGAAGCCTGGTCCCCATGGACTGCAGCTACAGAGCCTTTGCCCTCTGACCCCAGGGAAAGAAGCCTAGCTCAGCATGCTTCCTGCAGGCCTTTTCCTGTCTATGTGAGCTGTCAGTGGGCTGGATCTTTCCCTTATGGCACCTTTCCTATTGCTCCAGTGCAGAGCAGTTGGCTTATGTTTAATGGTGGTAATCTTGACAATTACAGACGAAGCGGCTGTAATCACTGGGCCTGGGATTTTATACTTGTTCACACTTCTTTCTGTGCCAAACCTCACATTTTTCATGTCTTTCCTTTCTGCCTCTTTCTGCGTGTTGTTCTCTTTCACTGGAGATGTAAGTCAGGGCAGCTGAAACAATCTATGCCAGACTCCATGTCTGACTGTCTTGAAATCTCCTCTGCAAACACAACAGTCCATTACTTTCAAATTCAACTTTGCCTAAGGGGGCTGGAGAGATGGCTCAGCGGTTAAGGCACTTGCCTCCAGTGCCTAAGGCCCCTGGTTCAATTCCCCAGGACCCACATAAGCCAGAGCCACAACTTTGCCTAAATTTCGGGACATGGGTGGATCAGCCAGTTTCTCTGCGGGGATGTCTCATGAACTGACTCACTTCCCAATACCATCCTTGTCCCCTCTGGATCTCATGAGCCAGGCCTCCATTGTCCTCATTTCTGTCAGCCTTCCGGTCACTCAAACTCCCACCAAAATGGCTCATGAAGCTCTACTTTACAGCAGCATAAAGGTTCCCTTTTCTCTAGTCCAAAATTCTAAATTCTTCCCTGCATTCCTCCTGCAAATCAATTCTATAAAACTGAGAACCACATGGTGAGACTTCTCGCAGCAACAGCCCTGCTTCTCTGTACCAATCTTCTTTTCTTTTTAGATTTTTTAAAGGTAGGGTCTTGCTCTAGTCCAGGGTGACCCGGAACTCATTCTATAGCTCCAGGCTGGTCTTAAACTCATGGAGATTTTCCTCCCTCTGCCTCGTCCCCCAGTGCTGGGATTAAAGGTGTGCACCACCATGCCCAGCCTGTACAATCTTCTATATCAATTTCTTTCTCATTGCTTGACAAAATACTGACTGAAAGCAATTAGGGAAGGAATGGGCTTATTTTCACTTACAATTCCAGAGTGTAGAGTCTAATCGTGGCAGGGAAAACAGGGCAGGAGCAGGAAGCCAGCATCTCATCCTCAGAGGAAGGAGAGAGAGAGAGAGAGAGAGAGAGAGAGAGAGAGAGAGAGAGAGAGAGAGAGAGAGAGAGAAACAGCAAATAGAGCCAGATTATAAAACCTCAAGGCCTGTTCTCCTTGATACACTTCCTAAAGGTGGAACCTTCCTGAACACTAGCTGCACGGGGCTCAAGTATGCAAGCAGACCTGTGGGGTCATTTTAAATTCAAACCAGCACACTTTTCTGCTGGCAAATTCCCTTAAATACCACCTCTTCAACGTTCCCATTCCAACAGGTTTGCCAATCCATTGATCTTTCTTCTCTCTCCATCTGAAACTTCTTCCTCCAATCACTTTCCCCCTCGTTCTCCTCTGATGAAATGTTCCATCACTAAGTTACACATCTACAAATATAATTCCCTTCCCACACTTCCTCTGTTCCGCCCACCTGACAGCTCATCACCAGGCAACCATTCACTCTCCTGCATCTACACCCAGGCGGCCAAATACTGCCAGACGATTCTGAATCAACAGCCAGGAAAAAAAAAAGGTTTCACTTTTAATTAATATTTTTAGACTACAAAGAGAATCCCAAGTTTGCAACAACTGGATGAATTCCTACAGTAAACTTTATTCTGACCCTTTGGCTCTCACACGTCTAAGAGCTTCAGCCTGAGGCTGATCTCATGCTTCACAGGGCTTGCCCCTGTGATGCCACCAGATCTGTGTACATACACACGTGTCTTCCATGTGTTTTCTTTCCACTTAGGGAAGTATTTGTCTAAGCTAATGCTTTCACAGGGATTTGGACGGCCTGAAACATCCAGCAACAACATCCAGCATGGCTCTTTCTCCCTGTACCAGATGATTCTGAGCAGTACGCAAACGTGCTCTAGTATTTCTGACCTTGAAAAGGAAGATTTTGGCAAGAGCGAGAGCAGCGTGAGGCACACGCACTACCCTTTCTCACATACTAAGCAAGCCTTTGGTCCTCTTTCCGTGAAAATTCTGGAAAAAAATTACTGTTCCCGTTTCCCACCCCCTCCTCAATCCCTTTCAAGCTGGTGTATTTGCTAGTCTCCTCACTTGTTCTAAATGCTTGTTGATCACACATAGAAAAACTGTGAATTATTGTACATTCATGCTGGTTTATTCTCTCCTAAGTCCTATTTGTGTGTCACCGGATTCCGTTCTCATTTTTAAGCAGAGAAACACAACATCTGCAAATTTGTGATTTTTTTTTCTCTTCCTAACACTCATGCAGATTTTGTATTCCATTCCTAATGGACACACAGCAAAACCTGGTACAAAGAAGTACGGGAGCTTAGAAGTGGTGAGGGCATGCGTTCTGGCTTATTTCCAATTGAAAAAGAATGCTTTGTATATGATGTTTAAGTGTTTTTTTTAAATGAATTTGAACTTTTAAAAGTTGCAAAAAAAATGACCAAAAACTAATTCGCAATTATACATTCTATAGAATAAGAAGAGCCAGCATGATTCTAAATATATAAAGGGATTATTACACCACTTTTCCTAGGGAAACATGAACAAATGTCTCTTTACCCCAGATAAAGATCAAAGGAAGGATTCCATCCAAGTTAAGTTTGATGAACAAATGACATTATTTGGCTTACTTATAATTTTGACAAACTCTTAGCCAAACAAGGGAGAGACCCAAATCAATAAAATTAAAGATGAAAAGGAAGACCTCACAAGAGATACCAATACAATTCAAAAAGGGAATTATAAAGACATACACTAAATACCTATATTCTACTAAACTAGAAAATCTGAAAGAAATGGATGGATTTCTAGATGCATGTGTCCTACGACAGTTACGCCAAAATGAGGTAAATATTTTAAGCTAATTTATAATAAGCAATGAGATTGAATCCCCTGAATAAATGTATCTGAGGTCCAGATAGCATCACTCTAGAATTCTAGCGGACCTTCAAAGTACTGTCAATCCGCAATGTTTCTAAACCCTTTTTCTGAAGATACTGTTATGCTGATACTAAAACCAGTTAAAGACACAACAGCAAACAAAAAGCAGACACCAAACTCCCTGATGCCCAAAGATGCAAAAATTCTCAATAAAATATTTACAAACCAAATTCAAGAGCACAACAAAAGGATTATTCACTGAACCCAAACCAGCTTAATTCCAGAGATACAGGGATGGTTCAACATGTATAAATCAATAAATGTCATTCATAGCATAAACAGACTCAAGGACAGAAAACACATTTATCATCTTAATAGAGGCTTTTAACAAAATTCAGAATCAGTTTGAACAAAACAAGACATAAATACCAAAGATACCACAAGGAAAGAACTTCTGTCCAATATCCCTCATAGATATTCTTAACAAAACGGTAACAAATTTAACTTTTAAAAATTTTCCTAAGTATCATTTATTTTGAATGAAAGACAAATCAACAATTTCAACCCACCAAATCTCAGAAGCAAATTGGATATACATCATTTGTGCTGGGCTTGATTAAAAGATGAGATGAAGGTCCAACGATTTGCTGGCTTCAAGAGACTCACATAGCAGCTAGACATCTAAAACCTGAGTGTCAGTGGTCAGAAAGCCACCTACCAAGCACACAAAAACTACACAAGTACCCATGGCCCTTCTTATATTTGATAAAGTAGAATTCCAACCAAAGAACAATTCAACAGGAATCTGTAACAGTAGTCAAGACTTCAGTACTGAACATTGGGGCTTCCAAGTCCATAAAACAAATACCAAAAGGCATAAAAGCTCACACAGGTCAATAAGAGTAGGAGACTTTAATACTCCACTCACATAATTCAGATAGGTTTTCCAAAATAAATCAGAGCTAAATTGTACCACAGATCCGCTGGATTTGACTGCTGTCTACAGAACATTCCTTCCAAGAGACAGGAAATAAACACTTTCTTGGCAGTGCTCAGAAGTTTCTCCAAAATTGACCACATCATAGATCACAAAGCAAGCCTTAACAAATGAAGGAAAAAAAAGAGGTAATTCCTTGTTTTCTAAGAGGCCACAATGTAATAAAACTAGAAATCAACAGCTTTGGTTTCCCTGTGTAGCCAAGACTGGTCCAAACTCCCCAGCCCCTGCCTCAACCCCGTGAGTGCTGGGATTGATTACAGGTGTGTGTCGTTACAATTTCCTTATAGACTGGGTTTGGGGGTGACTCAGCTGATGTTTTGGTTTTCTCATATACAATTTGGTTTTCTTGTTTCATTAATTCCTTTTTTGGACTTAACAAAGAAAAAAAGTAGCAAAGAGACCGTGACAATAAAACTTTCTAAACCTGACAAAGATTCAGCATGTTATTATGTCAAAATTTCTAAAATTAAAATGACTTATTTAGCTGGGTATGGTCGCTGATACCTATAATCCCAGCACTCAGGATTCTGAATTTAAGGATTGCCACAAGTTCAAGGCCAGTCTCAACTACATAGTGAGTTCCAGGATCTGGTGGGCTACAGAGTGAAAATTCATATCAGAAAACCAAAAATCAAAAGCAACTAAGCAAAATACTTATTATAAAAAATATTTATTTAAAAACTGTTACCTTTTATCTTGGATTATGGTTGTCAGATACAGTGTAAGGCATATTTAAATTTAAACTTTAGATAAATAATGCCTTTGGTAATGTTTCTCTTGCCCCAAACCAGTATTTATTAACTGTCTGCTTCTGTGTAACTAATCAATGCAAAACACAGCAGATAAAAACAACTATACTTATTCGTGAATACAGGTGTAGGTGTCACAAGTTTAGTATAAATAGCTTGTGCGGAGGGTTCGGCTGAACTTCCCGAGTCAATCAGAGTAGTGGAAACCAGTCATCTCCAAGTTGGGGGCTTCTAAAGTAGATTTCAATAGCTTGAAACTGGAATAACTGGTACCCTCTGGCATCCCACCCCATCTCTGTGTGATCCCTCCACATGGTTTCTCTAGCCGACTGGCTTCAAGGATGAGGCTCCCATGGAGGCAGGTGGACATTTTCCTCCCTTTTCTCATCCAGGCTCAGCATAATGTCTTGCCGCATTCCCAGTTCTCAAGGAAGGAGGATGTAATACAATCTGCCCCATGGAATTATCAGAGTCCACATTATCATTTCAAGGAATGGATTATGAATTGTCTCAGATCAGGGTTGTCAGTCCAATATAGAGCCTGTAGTTGAACTTCACATAACAGTGTCTGGTTATTTCAGTATGTCGTGCCATCATGATTTTTTGCAGCCACATTGTTCATTACTCATTTCAATTCTATTTGAACTTGGCATTCTTAATTTTTTTTGTCCATTTTGCTTTCTTAATTTTTGTTCTGTTTTGTTTTCTCGAGGTAGGGTCTCACTCTAGCCTAGGCTTCCTGACTCTCACTCAAGTCCCAGACTGGCCTCCCCAGTGCTGGGATTAAAGGCATGCCCACCACACCCAGCAGCGTTCTTAATTTTGACTTGTTCAATCTGGAAACTCTCTCACACGGTCAAGGAATCAATATTTTTTTTTAAATTTTTTTATTCATTTTCAAGCAGAGAAAGAGAGAGAGAGAGAGAGAGAGAGAGAGAGAGAGAGAGAGAGAGAGAATGTACCAGGGCCACCACCTTGTGGGTCTGGCTTATGTGGGTCCTGGGGAATTGAACCCAGGGCCTTAGGCACTGGAGGCAAGTGCCTTAACCGCTGAGCCATCTCTCCAGCCCAAGGAATCAATATTTCTATCTGAAGTTCAGTTTGGGGGTCAGATGAAGTCACTGATTATATCACTGTTACTTTTGAAATCTACCTGATACATTTATCAAAATCGTCTCATCTGGAGCTGCTTGTTTCTGGAATGGACATGTACTCCCATGTTCCATGACCAGCGTGGATTGGGGAACGCTGTCTCTGGAGGACTCTGAGTTCCCAGTTTTCTCCTGCAATCGCTCAGCTGTGCACAAGCTGATCCCTGGCACCACTTCTGTTTCCTGACAGGCAACATTAATTCATTCTCACATTCACACTGAAATCACTTTCCTCTCTGCCTTACAACAACAATAATGGTGAAAGCCCATTTGGAAGACAGCTTGATGAAACAGCTGCTCTGTCTGCATGATGAGTTCAACGCTGTCTCCAGGGTGGGGGAAGGGATGCCCACACCACCAAAACTCTACCGTCCAACATCACTGAAACTCTGCGCTTCTTCTCATTTACTTTTTTTCTACTTATACAGTTGGTATGGGAAATATTTACCTAATTTTTCTATGCTCTTAGGTAACTTGCTAAAATTTTTGGCACTAATTCCCAGGCCTACCTAACGGGCCTCTTGCGATGGCTTTCCCAGTTATGTCTTTTAAGTCTCCAAGCTGATCCCCAAGGTCAGCCCAAGGGCAGCTGAAATCGTCGCCTCTGTGTGGAGTCACTAACCGTTGTGTGATCCATCTTGGGCCACTAAATTTAGATCTGAGACTTTAGATTTTTCACTAACTGAGAACACAAATTATAATGACTCACCAGAATTCAAGTTGCCATGGGAACTATCAAAGTGATACTACTACATGTCTGAAATAGCCTGGGTAGCAGCTGCCAGGCCCCTTAGTCAGATTCATGGTAGAACCAGCTTTCCTCTTGGATTGCTACCACAAAACCCAACACCATTGTTTTCTCCACCCTAGAGAACAGAACTGTAATCCCTTCCCTTCCACCTTCACATAAAGTCAGGCCATCCTGGAATTAAGTCAACATGAAGTGTAGCAAAATGATGAAACAGAAGGAACACAAGTCCTTCATGACCTCACTGAGCCGCAGCTCTGATCCACGTTTCAAGCAAAAAAAGATAATCAACTTCCTTACTGAGTAATCCTGCTGAGTCAAGATGTCTCTGATTCTGGCACCATAAGCTTTCTCACCAACACCATAGAATAATGAATCCTTCCAAAATGTAAAAGAATACTTAATCTTCCTCCCAAACCTAGGACCCAGTTCACCAGACACTTGATCCCCCTTGGCTAGCACTAAAGCGGAGGGTTATTCTCTGGCCATGTGGTTGTCTTGGAAGAGAAGTTCTGAGGCATCATTCAGACCAATAACCTCTTACTGTATTATGTGAACTCACCTAGTCCACTGACAAGGTGTGCTTACCTGCGCTACCAACATCTACCTGGTCCTAATGTATTTCAGAATTCTGTAATTTCTCAAAGATCCTAAGTGGGGAAGAGCACCATGCAATGTGCTGGCTAACATAGCTGAGAAATATAAAGATTAAATCCATCAAAGTTTCTGACGATGTCAAGATCCTGCCCCGTTCTGCTCTTCACTCAGTTGCACTCAGTAACTGCCAGGCCCTCCTCAGCAGAGCCCCAGCTCCCCACTGGTCCAGTTTGAAGTATTTCTTGATGTCAGATGTAAAGAGATGCTTCCATGCTTTCTCCATCAGCATCTGTGTAAGTAGCTAAAAGGGGATTTGATTTCTCTGGTTGGAGTCCAGCTCCAAGTAATAGTGGTATTATGGGCTGGATTATGCCGCCTAAAATCCCCAATGTCACTATGCATGTAAATAGAGCGTGTGAGGTGATAAACGTTAAATGAGGTCATAAGGCGCCTCTAACCCATGAAGCCTGTGGTCAGATTAGAAGAGAAAGACGTTGGGGAGATAACTTGATGGTTAAAGGTATTTGTCTGAAAGCCAATTGTCAGCACCCACATAAAGCCAGACACCAAGTGCTGTGTGTCTCTAATCCCAACATGCCTGACAGTGGGAGGTGGTCCTAGTCTTCCCAGGGGCAAAACAAGAGAGACTCTACCTCAAAGAAGGTGGATGGCAAGGACCAACAACCCAAGATTGTCATCTGCCCCTTCTTGAAAGGGAGGGAGGAAGAGCCACTTGCTAACCTTAATGACACATCTAGCTTGAGAACCTGTCTGACCAGTTAAGAACACCATCTTTCTTCAGTTAGCTGTCACTGGTTTCTCCCTCGGTGCCTTTCCTCTCCACATCTGGACATTGTTTCATTTGGGTTGTCTGTTGTAGATGGCGTCTCATCTGTCCCGTTTCATTTTTTTTCCACTTGAAAGTTTTATAGTTAATGTGATTGGTAAACCTGTGTTTATTTAGACTGACCTTTAGCCGCAGTCTCTCTACCGTGGGCGCTGAGGGGCAGGTGATTGCGCCCCAACTCAGGAATAAGCACTGACAGAGCTCTTCTACTTACAGATGATTCCTTCAGAAGTGGGGGGCTGGAGAGATGGCTCCATGGTTAAGGTGTTTGCCCGCAAAGCCTGATGATCCAGATTTGATTCCCCAGTACCCACATAAAGCCAAATGCACAAAGTGGTGCATGCATCTGGAGTTCATTTGCAATGGCTGAAGGCCCTGGGGTGTCCATTCTCTCTGTCTCCTCTTCTCTTTCTCCTATCTCTCTCTCTCCTTGCAAACAAATAAATAAATATTTTTAAGTGAATGGATGCTGCTGAAGGGCTTCTGGAAAACACTTTCTGAAGTTTAAAAGAAACATTGAAAATGCACATCTTTTTTCCCTCAGAACCCTGCAGGGTATGAAGGAAGGAAGCTGAGCAGAGAACGAAGCACCCACAGACGACAGAGGATCAGAGAAAGGGAGGAGTCCATTTCCAAGGGACAGCAGAGCCCTCCTCTGGGTTAATCCAGGATGTTGAAAAGGAGATGCTGGGATAGGATTAAACACAAGGATTTCCTATGAAAGTGAGAGAAGGCGTGGGAGGGAGTCAAGACAGGTTAGACATCTGAATACAATCCAACTCATAATGCCGGAGGGAAGGAAGGTTGGATGGATGCATCCTAGGCTGTCTGGGACCAACAAGCCACTGTCACTTGTCAGAGGAGTTCCCTGTCATCCAGGAATGGGCTTGCCTTAGTCTCCTGACTGTGCTCTGTCACTGACTGGGAGCAAACGGTGGGAACTATGACCTACCTCCATGAAAAGAGAGATAATTTCCTGAACAGAGTGGGTAAGGCTGCCGGTGGAGGTAGAGGTCTGTCAGACACTCCCATTGTTATCACCGCCTCGCTTCCCCTCCCTCCCTCTCTCCTCCCAGAACTTGCAGAAGATAATGAGAGGCACCCTGCTTGCCACGGAGTTAGCACACAACAGCAAAGCAAGCAGGTCAGGAGTAATAGCAATCTGATGCTTGTATTTGCCTAACATCTGAGGAAATGTTGACGGACCTGAGGACTTTCATAGTGGGATGTTCCAAGGCCTTGCTCGTGATGGAAGTGAATCAGCATTGGCTAAGGAAAAGTATTCACCTCATTGGACATAAAAGACTTAACAAAATTAGTGCACAGTAGCAAGATTCAATGAAAACCGATAACCAGTGTGTACTGTGGGCCAGCAGGAAAGGGAAGCATATTCCCATATTGTATTGGTAATATGCATTTGCATATGCTTAAACGTCTTGGCTACATTGGCAAATACAAGTCAAAATGTAAAATAGACACCAAGCATACACTTTGGTGAGACAGTATGTGCCTAAATTTATAAAATAACGCAGAAATGTTTGTGCTGCAAAGCTACGGCCTCCCCCCCCAGTCCCATCCCTCATCGCCTGACTCCCTGACTAATTAATTAATCCTAATTCCCTGACTCCCAAGCACCCAGGGAAGCCTCGTCAGCTGCTTTGTTGTCCACAGGGCCATAATTTCCAGTTTTCTAGACAATGTGCTCATTACTGTTTCCTTGATTGATCAATTTTATTAAGCTATGTATTAACACCACAATTGCCGAAACTGAAGAGATTTACTTTGTAGCTTGCCAAGCTATACAGAGAAGGTATAGGCACCAGATAGATAACTATATTTTGTGTATAGTATATGTTCTCCTGTTATTAGATGGCTCTACCCTTCCATAGTATATTAAAAATTAACATTTCATTAACTTTGTAGCCCTTGATTCTCACTGTGAAGACAAGAAATTTAGCCTCCTTAACCCTCTCCTACCTTCCATGACACCTCAACTTGTGTTAGTGGCATTTGGATTTTCACATCAAACTTCTTAACTTTATCGTTAGGTGAACTTTTTAACATTAACCAAAATTTTAAAAAAAGGTCTTTGTATGTTTCTCATAGACGGATGCTAAAAATTAGCTTATAGAACGACAGAGAGTTACCTCAGGAAACAGAGGGGCTAGTGCTCTAAGGACAGAGGAGAAAGGCTCTGAAATCACGATTCTCTGACTGCCCATGTGGTCTTGCCTAAGCCTTTTCCGTGGCCCATTCCTTCATCTGTAAAAGAAGGACTTGGCCTTCACATTGGAACATTTCAGCAACATAAGGAAAAACAAAAATACAGAGTCAGATTACTTGATTCAAGTGCCAAAAAGGAAAGCACACCCACCATTTATAAAATAATTTTGAGCTCAAGTAAGAAATATGCCAACATTGTCCTGTATTCATCCCGCTGGAGTTCAATGTGTTTCTGCTCCAGTGGTACGCAGAGAATGTGTAGTTATTCAATTCTTTAGTTAGAAAAATTAAAATGCAAATAGATGCAAATTATGGGCATTATAAATGAGAACAAGAAAGAAAAGTAAAGCCCTGATTACCAGTTGGCTAGAGGGACATTAGCAGAATCCTGAAATGAGACTCAAAAGTCCACGCCTGAAGAACCACAGCCCAAATAAGCCCACCTGGTACCTGCATTTCTGCAGCCCCGCCTGGCTCCTCCAGGGTCCCACTCAGCGGAGTACAGAATCTCCAGCCCCAGGGGTGAGATGCACTTGCATTGTCTACAGAGACCACTGCATAGAGACCACAGTGCTGACCTATGTGGTGAGATAGAACCTTGATGGTTCTGGAACACAGGGCTTTCCTGAGAGGCATTTTCCTGTCCACCTGGTTTACAGGCCCCTGTGGGTTAATTCTTTCTCTGGTGAGGACAATGGTGTGTCTTCCCTCTTCACCAGAAAGCCTCTGACTAGATAACAATCTGATCTTCCTGGAAGTTCAGAAGGTCATGTCTCTATCTAGAGCCAGAGATACAACTCGGGTCCCTTTCTTTTCACCAGCAGATTAAAACAAATTAAAGAAAGAAAAAATAAGTCTGAAAAAAATAGCCATACCTTAGTAGTAGGGTATATATAGCCTTCCCTTAATGGACAGAGGCCTGCAATGTTCACCTGCCTCCCTTTAATCTTTAGATATTTTTTCATTACTATGTTATTTTAATTTTTCAGAAGGGGAAGCTGGTTTTTCCCTCCTTACTATGTCAAGTTCTAAAGAAGGGCAGTGGTGATATCTCCCTTTCCTTTACCCATCAAGAGTTCTCATTTGTAAGTTTAGTGTTTTACAAGAGACACGGGAATCGGGACCTGAAGCTGACCCTGGAGAAGTCCCTGAGCTTCCAGCGTCAAGCTTGCTGAGATCTGACGAGCTACTAAACAGTCCGATCTTACTTTCCACACCCCACTTGCCATATCATCTTTTGGCAGAAACTTAAGTGACAGAGCTCTAGTTAAACTCAATCAAGTCAGGAAACCTCACCCCAAGGGTTGGAGCTAAGGTCCAAGTACAAGAGCCAAGCACAGCTAAAATTCTTAGTATCAAAACCTGGGCGTCATCTCACACATCTCTGCCACCCAGATTCCCTCAGCTCCCTGACTGTCAGTTCCCCTGCAGAGTCAGAGGGGCACGTACATGCCTGGCCTTCTCCCTGTGAGCCACACGGCTGCCTTGCCCATCACAATGAAAGGCTTCCCAAGCCCTGAGTCTTCTTCAGTGATTTCTAAGGACTTCTCAGCTTCTGCGTGTGGAGAAGGATGGAGTGCTCTCCCCTGCCAGTCTCTGGCCCTCTCTAACACAGCATGGCAGGATGTCTGCTCTGTTCCTGGCACACAGTACATGCTGGGAACAGTATGAAGGGTTGGCTTCCAATTGGGTCTCCAATTCTGTGAAGCAGAAGGTTCCCTGCCTTTCGACTGCATTTTCTCTCAATTCTGGATTTGGGGCGACCCCATAGGAAGGAAAGAGGAAAGTTCATAAAGGAGAGAGCCCACACTTTGGTACATATACTCAGGCCACATCTTTTTCACCCACGAACTCTGCTTGCATGGGAAAGACTGAGCAATTCAGCTAAAGTTAAAGGAGTGAGACATTAATTTTACTGCCACAGGGAAAACAAAATTCAAGGATTTAATTCAATCAAGTTACTGAAACAAAAAAAGTAATAGTATTCAGAGAATAAACTGCAGAGTCATCACAATCTACATGTTGTATCAAAAATGCCATCCAGACCCACTGGAAACAGACTTCATTCAAAGTGCAATCCAGAACCACTGGAAACACAGAGAGCCCTCACTCAAGGGAACAGGATGGCGATGAGAACTGAATTAAGATGCCCCAGAAGGTGGAAATCTCAGCTCCGTCTTTTGAAGCAGCCTTGAGATGCCAATGGTAGAGCTTGGCTGGGAAGACATGGGAAACCCTACAGGTGGTGGGAACATCCTAAGTTTGATAGGTATAGGGCCACGAAGGTGTGTGCGTGTCAAGTACCGCTAACTGGATATGAAGGGCATGAACATTTCATCGCTTATTTTTATCATTCAAAAGATCAAGAGGTGGAAAGATGGCTTCGCAGGTAAGAACAGTGCTTGTCACACAGGTTGATTCTTAGCATCCACATCCACATCCACATCCCATAGCCATGTGTACATGTATCCTCAGTCCTGTTAACTGCAGAGTGCAGATAAGTGGAGCTCGTTGTTCAGCTGGTCTGGTGGGGTGAGGGGGACACAGAAGCTTTGAAAGACTCGATCTCAATGAAACACATGGATAGAAGCCATAGGGAAGGGCTTCCAATATTCTCCTCTGGCCTCCACAAACACAGGAGGGCACACCTGTGCATGCACGCATGCGCACACACACACACACACACACATGTACACACACTGCATATACATACTACACACACAAACACAGATGAACAAATATGAAAATTTGAACTCTAGTTAGATATCTAATCAAGTAGCAAAATGTACTATCGCCTATCTTGAAGTCCATCATATAATAAAATACAAAGCTTGATAAATTAATATCAATAAATACATCAAACAATTAATTTTGCTCAAATCTAATAAATATGCAATTCTTTTGACTTTTTGTATGCTTAAGATTTTTATGATAAAATGTTGAGAATAAAGATCACTGATTTCAAAATATATTATATATATAAATTATATATATAAATATAATATTATTATATTATATTATTTAGAACAAAATAATAATTCTAAAAGGCCCCACCCAGATCCTTTATCCTAAAACGCTTGTGGTGGCTTGGATGAGTTACCCTCCATAGCCTCTTGTGTCTTGAATGCTTGATCCTAGCTGGTGGCAACTTGGGAGGCAGGGCCTTGCTGCAGGAGGTGTGGTACTAGGCGCAAGCCTAGGGGTGTGTCAAGCCAGCTCCCCTGCTGCTATGGCAAGAAGTTAATGCCCAGCCTCTCCTCTACCATCCTTTCCCTGGCAGGATGAAATTCCCCTTCAAGGCTATAAGCCAAAAAAGAAAGAGAAAAAAAGAAAAATCTCTTCTCATGAGCTGTTTTTGATCTGGTGGTGTATCCCGGCAATGACAAGGTAACCACAACCAGGCTTAATGTCAAATTCTACTGCATAATCCTTAATTTCTCTTTAAATTTCCATTGTAAGATGCTTTCCTGGGAAGTGGATGACTGAAAAAGTGTGCATGAAATGATAGTGCAATCAGTTGGGGAATACTGTAAATTGAACATATACTGACCCAAAAGCACATGAGGCAGGCATTTATGTTCTCAGAAAAGCTTTCTAAATATTATTGTCTCTTCCACTAGGTATCATCAAGGTTTAGAGGTGGGCAGGAGGGAAGTTTTAAAGTAATTTAGGGACCTAAGTGGCATAATAATCTCACAACGACTAACCTCACAGGTTGTATACAGCATAAAGCAGTAGGAAGAGCCTTGGCCAAAAGTTAGCATATTAAGTTCTAGATTTATCAGTGTCACCAGGATGCTAGACCGCTGTACAAATCACTGGATTACACACACATCTGCAGTGTCTTCTGGAAAGCCCATCCTAAATCCCCAGTTTTCAATTGAAAAAAAAGTGAAGCCAGGGGACTTCATGCTCAGCCCCAAGGAAGCATTCCATACGTAGGTGAGAGAAAAGAGGACAGAGAGAGGAACCCCAGGTGTAAGGAACATTATGAAAGTTCCAAAATTCATAACTGGAAAAACAGGAAAACCAACATATGCTAATGAATTTTAAAACTTGGGGAACTTGAAAGAGTGATAAACATGAAGTATTTAAATACTTACTTATAAGTCTGTGAAGAGCAAATTGGATCATCGATATAAACAGACTCCCAAAAATTTTTATGTATGTGATACAGTTATAAAATAGATTTATGATTGGAAGGCCAGCAAGAATATGAAGAAAACAGAGCCATTATCCAGAAGCTACTGAAAATTAGCATACCATCAGAAACCTAAGAGCAGGCTCTGGTGTGTTTCCAGCACTTAGCACTAAAGCGAGGCTATTAGCTGAGGACCAGACATGAGCTCATTCCAACAGGAAAAAATTAAGCAGCCCAGGGGAGAGTGGACCCACCTATGGCATCTGGAATTCTCTCCCGCTTCCAAAGCAGTCATCATTCATGGCAAGGACAACCAATAAGCTCCATGTCTCCTCTTGTGCAATATCTCAGCCAGTCTTAGCAGATACCCATAGCACCAAGAGCCAAAAATTACTAGGTCTTCCAAAATATGTTCTCCCCTTCTTCCTTTTGTTAGTATTCCCCCACATCCTGACGTGGCTTATGGCTGGCCAGCCAGCTGACCACACATGTCTCAGCCTCCCTTGCAGCTATGTGTGTCACGTGACTGTGCTCTGCCCAACAAAATGAGACAGTGATGATGGCACCATATGGGTTGTTCCCGAGGAGCCACTTTCCCAGTGGCCAGAATGTGGTACCAAGACAGAAACACAGCGTCTGTCTTAGTTCACAAGACGGAAGACAAATGCAGAAAGTACAGTCGAGAAATATATAGGGACCTGGGGGTCATACTGAAGCCATCAAAACAGTTCTGTACTGTCATGTGTCTCAACTGCTCCATGAGAGGAAAGCCAAGTTGTAGCTTAAACCACCATTATTTGTCTTTATTGATAACTACACCAGCACCACAACTCAAATAAATCAATACCTCTCATGTAACACATACAATTTTTTGATCCACACTCTCAAAGTTGCAAGAAATATATATGAACCTCGTTATTTAACTCCAGCTTCGATGATGGGAAAATCTCAGTCAAGCCAGGTTTTCTCAGCCAATCAGGATTTTCTTCATTAATTTATATTTTTCTCTTCTTGGTCTGCTGAGAATTCATACAATGTCCAGATATGAACACGAGTCATGGACACATGAGATAATGACCTTAGAGTGGCTGATCCAGAACTCTGCCTCAGGCTCCTCTGACAAGACGCCCATATGACTCCCTGGTTCCTTCTCTAGTTCTAGAGGTACAGAGCCTTAGAGTCTCTGGGAGCAGGAAAACAAACAGAAAGGGGACACAGACCCTCTTTTCCTTTCTTTCTTTTTTCCCCCAAGGTAGGTTCTCACTCTGCTCAGTAACTGGAACTCACTCCATAGTCCTAGGATCCTCCTACCTCTGCCTCCCAAGTGTTGGCATTAAAGTCATGCACCACCACACCTGACTTCTTTCTTTCATTTTCTTTCTTTCTTTCATTTTCTTTCTTTCTTTCCTTTATTCCTTCCTTCCCTTGCATCCTCCCTCCCTCCCTCCTCTCTTGTTATATTTTTATAATGTATTTTAAATTTTTTACTTATTTCTTTCCACTTTTTGACATTTTCATATACAGGTATATATAATGTATTTTGATCTTATTCCCCCAAATTGCCCTCTCTTATCCCCTCCCCCTCCAGTTTACACCCTTGTTCTTCCTCATTAATCCCCATCTTATTTTCCAGCCTTTTGTTTTAACCCATTGGGACGCTTGCTTTATCATGGGTGGAAGGTTATTCACTGTGGAATGGGCAACTTACTGGTAAGGTGACTGCATCACTGATGAATCCAACTCCTGTCCTGTCTCTCCCAGAACTAGTAGTTGCTATTAACCACTCTGGAGGTCTCGGGTTTCCTAAATCTTTCCTCCACAGTCTTGTGCTGGACACACAGCTGCTGTGAATTCATGAGTGTAGAGGCCATGTTTCATCCAGAAGACGGCATTCCACAGTCCTCCCTCTGATCCTACTCCCCTTCCATTCTTTCTGACCCCTCTTTTGCCAGGTCTGTGAGCCTTGTGGGGGGTGGTTTAGGTGTTTGAAGCTGAGCACAAAGTAGTTACTTATTCTCAACAACTTTGCCCACTGTGCATCTCTGGAAGAGCTACTGTCCATTGTATCAAGAAACTTCTATGACAGAGGCATTAAGCAGTAAGAATCTATGGGAACAAATACAGATGTTAGAAAGGAGTTTGACATAGTGTCCATTTGGCACAACCACAGTAATAGGCTCCTCCCTAGAGACTGGGGTCCCTTATGATGGAATCACATTATGTGCAATTAAAGAAACCTTCACGTCACGATTTCCCATTTGAATCCCTCTTATTTCCCTCTCTTGTCTAGTTGATCCAGCTCAGGCTTCGAGCACTGTGCTGACCAGGAATGGAGAGAGTGGACATCCTTGTCTTCTTTCTGACCTCACTGAGACTGAGTCTAGTTTTTCTAGTATATGTTGGCTATATGGTTGTCATAGAGAGCCTTTACTAAGATGAGATCTGTTCAGACTTTTCCAAGACTTTGATCACACAGGGACGTTACATTTTTGTCGAAGGCCTTTCTCACATCAATTGAGATTATCATAGAATTTATGTCCTGAGTCTACTTCAGTAGTGTATTTGAATATGCTGAACCATCCTTGCATCTGTGAATAAAGCCCACTTGATCATGGTATATGATCTTGATGCGTTCATGAATTTGATTTTCAAGTATGTTACCGAGAATTTCAGCATCAGGGATATTGGTCTGTACTTTTCTTCTTGGTTGTGTCTACCTGGTTTGGGTACCAAAGTAATACTGGATTTATAGAAGGAGGATGGAAGCCATTACTTAAGTGAGATTAAATTTATAGTTATGCCCCAATAGTCCTTCCCTCAAGACACTTGAAATTGCAAATGACTCAATTATAATGTACATGTTGACTAAATCACTACTTAGTATATGGCTTTCCAACTAACCATGCAAATGCCCTGTGGTGATTTCATCCATAAACTTATGTCTCCTGAATGCTTGATCCCCAGATTTGAGAGTCAAGGAACCTGATGGCTGCTCAGTCCTCATGGCTGGACGCCTCAGCAGTCCCAATCCAGCCCTGAAGGACTGAAGGCTTCCTGGAGAGCCGCTGGTCTTCAGTCCATGCTGGAAGGCTGAGGAAACTTGGTTCCAATGCCAAGGAATGATAGCTGAACAGGATAAATGCACGTTCAAGTGAAGGTGGGAGGAAGGGGCTCTTTTCTCCCAAAGCTTCCTTACATAAAGCCCACCACTAGGTGGGCCACCCACTCTTGAGGAAGGGCTCAACTCTGGGGAAAGGACTTCCTCCTTTGTCAGTCCTTTCTGGAAGCGACCTCAGAGACCCACCCAAGAGGAATGCCTGTGGATTCCTAAACAGATCAAGTTGACAACAGAACTTAACCATCACACGCCCTAATCTCCATAACAGGCAGATTTGATCGTGTGTTGTTTAGGGTGAAAGGGTAGGAAATTTGCGTTTTCACTCTCATGACCCATAAAGTTCGTCTTCTCTTGCCCATGGATTGGGGTCATAACCACAATGTAACAGATAATGCTAAAGAAGAAACAGACAAGAGGGCCTGTGAGCTCTTCAGCCCCTCAGCATGAGGGACTTTTTCTTCACTGCTTGTGTGTCTCTGTAAATTATGCCATCAGCACTATCTGCTTACTTTCTCAACTCTCAACTGGAACCCGCAGCCCTGAAACCACACCCTCTTCCTCTTCCAGAAGACTTCTCCATGAGTCCCTCACCGCAGACCACTCTCTCTTGGTCCATTAGCTAATTATCCATTATGTCTCTATCGTTCTCTTTCCTCCCTGATAAAGAGCCCATCCTGATCACTCCCTCACTAATACCCTTCGTTCCCTGCCTGCTCTCTGCCCAGCCTCCCATTTCTTTTTTAATTAACATATTTATTGTCAATAATTAGGTACGTATATAAGCAAGTCTTGTGATGGTACCCCCATTTCCCTCTGGGGGGTCTCCTCATTCCAGCATCCCATTTCGGTGCCTCTACCTGAGCCGCTAAATATTGTCACATCAAGCTAAGACCTGAACTCACTCATCCAATGAACATTTCTTGAGGGTCTACTGTTTACCAGGCATCATAAAAAGAGTGGAAATGAAGACAGACAAGACAGCTGCTCTCTGGAGCCTGAATTCTAAAGTACAGGCTTCCTTGAAATTTCTGAACTCACGAATGCACTCAAGAAAGATAAGCAGTTCCAGGCTTTTTATTTTCTTGTAGACTTCCTTCTCCAGTGTCTGACTAACCATTTTATACCTTCTACTTTCTGTCAAGTCAATTACGCTTCCCCTCTACTCATAACATCACTTGGCGATCCTGCCCTTTCTTTTTTGCTTGTTTATTTGACTTATTTGCAAGGAGAGAGAGAGGGAGACAGAGAGAGAGAATGGGCACACCAGGACCTCCAGCCACTGCAACCAAACTCCAGATGCATGTGCCACTTTGTGCATATGCATTTATGTGGGTACTAGGGAATTGAACCCAGGCCATTAGGCTTTGCAAGCAAGAGTCTAAACTGCTAAGCATTCGCTCCAGCCCGGCTCATTCTTTACCAGAATATACATAAGCTGACAAGTTGCATATCTCACAGATCTAAATGTTTTCCTTCATATGATGACATGGTCTTGCTTCATGGAAATCCAATCCCTTCACTTGTGTTCTGGATAAAGCTTCCTCTCACCTTCTCTATGGCTTTGTTGCTTCTCTACCCACTTTTCTGGACCAAATTTCCTATCATGTGAAAATGGATTCCAGGACCCAGGCTCTGTGAGGAGGTCAGCAATGGCATCGCTGAAGAACTCTATCTTCTCTGGCAGGAGATGAGTCCTGTGAGGATATATGCTCAGGAGAGATATAGCTGGGTCAATTTTTAGCTCTTTGAGAAACCTCCAACCTGCTTGTCACCTGCTTGTACCAGTTGACACTGACACCTACCGTGAATAAGAGTTCCCCTTCGAGCCTCGTTAGCATGTTTTATTAGTTTTCTTGATATTGGCCTTTCTGACTGGGATGAGAAAAAAATCTCAAAGTAATTTTAATTTGTGTCTCTCTGATGCCTAAGGATGTTGAACCTTTTTAAAAATATATATCTGTTGGTCATTTGCATTTCTTCTTTTGAGAACTATTTGTTCAATAGCTCATTTATTGATTGGCAGGTTTGGTTTTTGGGGGGTGTAATTTTTGCAATTCTTCGTGTGTACTAGATACGAACTCTCTGTCAGAGTCAGAGCTGGCAAGCATATTTTTCCCATTTTCTAGGCTTTCTGTTTGCTCTGATGATAGTTTCCTCTTGCCTTAAAAACCACCCTGTGATGTGACACAGTTCCGTGTGGTGCTCCTTGTGCTATTAGAGTGCTCTTCAGAAGATTCTCACCTTCCCTGTGACTCCAGCACGTTCTGGCTTGACAGAAAGGGCTTTGATTCAGGTTGAGTAGATCTTTCTGCAGGGGGAGAGATACAGGTCAAAGTTCTTTTGCAGGTGGAGATCCAGTTTTGCCAGCATCATCTGTGAAACTTTCCAGTGGGTTTTTATACCATTGTCAAAACTCAGGTGACAATAGCTGTGTGCATTTATTTCTCAGGCCTCTGCTCCAGTCCACTGGTCTGTGTGCCCGTCTTGTGCTAATGCTATGCTTTTCTTGTCACTTTTGCTCTGTAGCGTAGTGTTGGCTCAGGAATTGCGGTGCCCACAGCAGTGCTCTTCTACTCAGGTTTGCTTTGGCTGTGTGGGGTCCTTTGTGTTTCTATATGAATGGTTTGGCTGTTCTTCTAGTTCAAGTTCATTGTTATAATATAGAAAAGCTTATTGATCTCTGTGTGATGTTTTACTCCAGCAACTTGACTGAAGGTGTTTATTAAGTCTTAGAGTGTTCTGGTAGAGTCTGCCATGCTGACATTCTTCACAGAAGCCAGAGTGATATTATATTGGTGTGATTTGAGTATGAAATATCCCCCACGCCACATGTGTCTGGACACTTGATCCCCATCTGGTGGCTCTGTTTGTAAATGTTGTAGAGCCTTGAGGAGGTAGAGCCTTGCTGGAGAAGGTGGACCCCTGGCCATGGGAATGGAGGTTTCATGGCCCAGCTTCACTGCTAGTTCACCCTCTGCTTCCCAATTGTGGATGTGACGCACCAGCAGCTTCCTGCTCTGCTCACCATCCTTCCCTGCTGATGGAATGTCCTCTCTGAAACCCCGAACTGAAATCCACCCTTCCTTCCTCAAGCTGCTTCTTCTCAGGTCACCGCGATGAGGAAAGCAACAAACCCACCTGTGCTTGTCTGTTTGAACCAATTCTTACCCAGGCATTGTGGTGCATACTTCTAATCCAAGAACGTAGGAGGTAGAGGCCAGGAGTTCAGAGTCATGCTATGTAATGAATTGAAGGCTAGCCTGAAATATGTAAGACCCTGTCTCAAAAGAAACGAAGATCTGTAGTGATTTCCCTTTCTGTAGCAGAAACGCTACACTCCCTCATGGCCACTGCTCTCTAGCCACAGTATTTATTCTGTCCCTCAAGTATGAGACCTTACACATTCTACCCATCCCTTCTGCATGTCCTCTCCTCCACTCCTGACCAGCTTCTTTTCTTAACCTTGCCTCTACTTCCGATCTTGGACTCACGTTGGCTCCTTTTATAAATATCTCAAGTTCCCATATCTATGAGCTCTGCATTTATGAATTCAACCAATCACAAATCAAAACAATCTCCTCCCCACAGTACATGCTGTCTTGTGTCTGCACGGACCTTTTTCCTTGCTATTCCCTAAACAATGCAGTGTAATAGCCATGCACATTACATGATGTAAGTCATTTTGATGTGATTTAAAGTATACCATAGAATGTTCATAAATCATATTCAAATATTCCACTTTATTATGTAAGAAATTCAAGCATGCGTAGATTTTGGTATCAACAAGGGCTGATGGGGAGCTGTCTGGGATGGAGCCCCTGTATACACTGAAGGGTGATTCTACTGTCACAGGTTGTAATTACTTTTCATAGCTTCCTTAGAAACTTTTGCTTCATTTTCCCTGTCCGCATGCTAACTCCATGTGATCAGAGGCATAATATGCCTTGCATCATGGCATTTCCAACATTTATCCAAATGGCCGATACCAACTCAGAATACTTACAGAATGAATTAATGAAAGTGTAACTAGGTAAACAAAGTGTGGATCTCAAAGTTATAGACTGCATTTCCATAGCTATCCAAACCTTTGTGTGGCAATAATTCAATTAGGAATACTGGCTGTTGCTCTGGATACCTTTGGATGCAAGACTTTTAAATTCAGCCTTTGAGATGATGTGCAGCTCTGTATTTTCAATTTATTTTAGTTACGCCTAGAGCATCAACTCTAAGAGCCTCAATTAATATTTTGTTATATGTAAGCAAATGATTTTGAGCATTCAGAACCCCTGTTGCGTCCCCAAGGTGATATTTTCTAGTGTATGAGACTAGCATGCTAACAGACATGACCCCCTGCAATTCTGCAAGCACATGCTACTAGCACGGACAAGAAATGAGCCACTTCCTAAGGCCTCCTTGTTCACAGTGAGACCCACAGAAGCCCGGTCACTTTCCCGCTTCAGAAAAGCTTAGAAAACAGAAGCTTCAAGGCTTGATTACCATGATGAAGTTGGCACAGCTGGTGAGGCCGTCTGCGGTCATACCTCTGGTCTTCCACCTGAGCTGCAGGTGAGAAGACCTGGCAGGAGACAAGCCTGAGAAAATGCAAAGGGTCCCTAAGCCCCGAGCTTCTGATCGCGAATTTACTCTCTCCATTCACAAAAGTGAGTCTTCTACAGTGAAATGTCCCTCATTTTATCTAATTTATCTTAGCCATTGTTACACAAGCAAACCTCATTATCCACACTATACAAAAGTTTACCTCTTTGGAATTCTCGTTTCCTTTCCAGAAGGCCTCCAAATGACAGGCTAATGCAACTGCATTTCTGTGGCCTGGAAATGCGCTCCCTGAAGAAGACGTAGGCCCACAGTTGGGGAGCAGGCATGCTTCCTCCAAACCACACCCCTAAGGAGGAAGCCTGGCAGTCAATAGACCGAGGAGGCCAGAGTCACAACTCGTTAGCTGCAGATTCCCTTCGCCTCATGGTTTCCACTCCATCATCTTCATCTTTCTGTATGTTCGCATCTGAGCAGACTGATCATCAGGAATTCCAAATTTGCTCCAGCAGAGGTTCAGGGAGATGTCCCGCTCATTACAGGTCCAATTTAGATATAGAAGTGGAAGGAGATGGCCAGGTTTAACTGCCGGCTTCTGTCCTGTTGGCCCGTTTCGTTTGTAAATATTAGCGATAGCTACCACTGAGCAATTTCGTTCCAAGGTCACTGGATTCTTATAATGAAATAGGCTTTGTTTTTCTTGAAGTGTTCTGATTTTTTTCTAGTACAGAAAGTTACAGATGACCATCCTAACCAAAGCTTCAGATTCTCAGAGAAGGAAAGCGGAACCAAGGCTTTTCTGGGTGATGTGAAAGGGTCCCTGTTGGAATATCACACAAATGCTTCAAGTCATCCAAAAGATAGACTTAAGTTGTGCTATAGTCACAATCCCTTAAAGAAGGAATAATCCACTTCCAAACTAATGCTGACACCCAACACCCATAAATCTTCCAAAGCTTCCCACGTTATGCTTACATTTATCCTTTTCCCGAGTTCTTAACCAAAAATAGTGAAGAGAGTAGGTTAGAAACCCATTTGAGCTGCTCGCCAGTAAAATATGGCATCGTACAGCCAGTGCTTATTTTGGGGGGATCTGCTTTCCTCCAGAAATGAGAAGCAAGTCAAATGGCTTCTCCACTTGATTAGCTTTAAAGTGCAGAACTATGGGGAGGTGCACCTCAGCAAGAGACGCTAATGAAGGACCCCACCAAAAATTCACAATTTAAAAGGAAGTGAAGCCTGTCTCCCAAACCTTGGTAGATGCTTTATTAAAGTGATTCATCTGCTCACTTCACTACTCCACAAAGACCAGACCACTGGTCTGCCAGGGCCTCCTTCCATTTGTCTCGGTTTCTCATTATTTTTCTCTTTCAGAATTAGAAAAGAAACTGAGGTAGTCACCTTTTTTTCTCACTACAAACAGGGGAACGATGGTATTCTTCTCTTAATATGCTTCACCAACACTAAAGCAGACTTAAAACTCGCCCACCATGATTCAGGGAACTTTGTGGAAGAGGGGGTGGAAAGATTGTAAGAGCCACGGTGGGGGGAATATCCAGGGACATTGCCCCCCTCAACAACAACAACAACAACAACACACACACACACACACACACACACACACACAAAACAACTGGCTACTGCTTGTACAATTCATAACTCCCCATCCCAAGAGCCGTTCCAGCAAGGAGCAGGGAAATGGGGGTAACCAACACAAGACTTGTCCATACAGTGTTCCTAATTATTAAAAATAAATTAATTTTAAAAAGAAAGATGATTCTCTTTCCATCCCTGTCCTAGTTGCTTATTAAGTCCAGCCTGATAATTATCTCCTTAGTGGAAGGCGCCTTGATTCTGAAGAGTGAGTCGAGTTGGGGCCGAGGCCAATGGCAGAGAAAAATTATATTTCTTCATAAAATGTTAAGCTTTATGAGCATTAAAAGGTCATAGTCCCAAAATTACTAATGATCTTTTAAATTTTTATTTATTATTTATTTGTTTGTTTGTTTATTTATTTGCAAGCAGAGACAGAGGGAAGAGAGGCAGAAAAAGAGAGGGAGAACGGGCATGCCAGGGATCTAGCCACTGAACATTCCAGGTGCATGTGCCACTTTGTGCATCTGGCTTTATGTGGGTACTGGGGAATCGAACCTAGGTCCTTAAGCTTTGTAGGCAAGTGCCTTGACTGCTGAGCCATCTCTGTAGCCCCTGATGATCTTTTAAAACAACAACTATCCACAGTAGCATTTGTGAAAGTACATTGATTTTACTGAGGAAGAACTCTGTCCCATCTTGCAACATGATCAGGACTGTAGATACAATTTTTGCTCACATGAACATTGGGAAAAAATTGGAAAAAAGGCTCAGAATAGTATTGATAATTTAAAAAGAATAACATGAGTTTTTCTTTAATTAATATGCCCATAAGTCAATGATGACAAAACCTTCATATATACACCCATACTTGACTCGTAGGTAAGCTGCTGTTTAAGAAATGAGAAGAACAAATTATAAGTTTAGATATATTTCCCCAACACTGCAATAAGTGATACTGTTGGGATTTGAACTAAGGGACTCAGACTACGTCTCAGGTTCCTTACCCTATAATGTGTTGTCTCATTTTTAGTGAAAGAGAGAAGAGTGCCGAGGAAAATCAGTGTCTTATCTTCTCAAGGGACTTCCCACTAAAGAAAAGGAAAGAAATCAATCAGCAATAAATCAAATCTTCATTCTTTAGGGCTATCGAGGCCACCATACCCAGTCACTCTAAAAACATATAAACCAGTCCTCAACAAAGAGAGATAAAATATTAATAATTAGTCAATCAAAGCCACTTCCAGTTGATCACACAAATGATTTTTAATGTAATGTTAAGATTTTTCACAGCACAGAAATAACTACTTCTACTCTTACCATTTCTGCAAAGCAGGAAATTAGAACAATAAGTTGAAAATCATCGCCACTTATCCTATCTGATTCTAATTGAATTGCATCCTTTCAAAATGTGTGTCAGGGAAGATCCCAAACTCAAATTAGAAATAGCAAGGCCATTGCATTCCTGGAAAGCAGTTACATTTCCAGTGAAAAGACAAATGAGACATAAAGTAATATTGGTTCCACGGTTTAAACTCAAAAAAAGAAAGGAAATGGTTCACGTCCATCCTTCAAGTTGAGCCACAGATCCATTGCCTTGGTTCCAAGTATGGAGCTCCTGGTTCATTCCCTCCCTTCTCCCCTCTGCAGTGAGCTATGGAGAGAAGAAGACTAAAGAAACCTTCACCTTTACCATCTGTGTGCGCTCTGGACCTCAGGAGCCCCCAAATTCCCCACCCCAGTGGCCACAGTCTTCCCGTAAGAAAAACTCTAGACCTCTTTCCTCAATCCATCCTCCCAAGGGGGGTCAGCACCCCACTGTGCACCTTACATCCGAAGATGGGCAACAGACAGCTTTGGCAGAGAGAACGGGTGGCGTTGGCACATACAAATCAGGGGATCCACGTGCATCCAGTGAGGCCTGGCAGTTCAGCACTGAGAGGAGAGAAGGGTGGGGACTGCAGGCTGGTTTTTCCATGCCAAGCTCTGGCACACGCGCGCACACACACACACACACACACACACACACACACACAGAGCAAAATTAATTTTTAAAAGTAGACTTTGAAACCAAAAGTATATCTGTTTAAATCTTTAATTTGTTCACACAAAGTCGCTCCATTTTTCTTTTTTTTTTTAATTGTCCATAATGAGTTACAATATTTAGTGGGCAAACAATGAGTTGTTATCCCCAATTCCCCGCTGCCCTCCCCTCCCCCTCCGCTGGATAACCTCCTCCATGGGTCGTCTGGATCAGTCCTTGTGACAGGGGACCCTGGATAGCCTAGTATTCAGCCAGGTTCTCCTGGCCATGCCTCTGGATAATCTCCCCCACCACGGCTCTCACAATCTTTCCCCTCTTCCGCATAGTTCCTATATTAAAGGAAGGTAGTCCTGAAGCTGAGACGCCATCATCTACTGAGATCTGACACTCGGTGGATCCTTGGCACATACTGGTTCTCTCCCACGGAAGAGACCAATGACTTAAAGACAATGAAACCATCCAGTGAATATCTTTCCTCAAATGAATCAAAAAGTTCCATCATACAAAAATAACTTCATATGGATATTCACAACAATTTTATTCCCATTTGTCGAAACCAGGAGCTAAGCTGACAGATGCAGGAGCTAAAGTCATGGGTGGACATGAAGGAGACTTCGCTGCATAGAACTCATCAAAAGAAGGCAATCTGAAAAGGCTGTTATCGGATGAGTCCAACTACAGGGCATGTTGGCCAGGGACTAACAAAGGAGGCAATGCAATGATCAGGGGGACATAGGATGGGGGCTGGAGGAGAGGAGTGGCCAGAAGAACCAGGACCTAAGGTAGTGAAAGTGCTGAGCAAAACTGTAATGATAGATTTCTATCACTCGTTTACCAAAATCCGTAGAATGTACAGCACATCAATGAGACTTCACATAAACTATGGGCTTCGAGTGATAACAATGTGACAAGATGGTGTCATCAGTTATTAACAATGTTTCATGTGGTGGCAGACGCTGACATAAGGTTTTCTTTTACACATGTGAGGACAAGGGTGTAAGAACTCAGTGCTTTCTGCCTAATTCTTCCATGACCCTAAAACTTCTTTTTAAGAATTAAATTCTATTTTTTTTAACTTTTTATTGTTAATAGTTAGATACGCTGCATGAGCAAGTCTTGTGATGGTGCCCCATTTCCTTCCTCCCTGTCCCCAACCCCCTGAGGGCCCTCCTCGGAGGGCTTGCTGGACCAGTCCATGGGGTGGGGGGTTAGGAATTGTACAAGCAGGAGCAGGTTTACTTTTCACCGTGTGTCTGTTATTTTAGAGAGGTAAAGGAAGCAAATCCTACCATGATGTGTCTACATTGCCCCACATTTCAGCATCAACAAGGAGCTTCTGCTAATAAAGAAATTATTCCATAGAGCAGTGAGGAGGCTTTTATCTGAAACTTCAGCTCATTAAAAGAAAAGTTGTTCAAATTATGAGGCAGATGTTCTTTCCCAGCTGTTTTCTGATCATCTCGCCAGCCGTGTCAGACATGGAGCTCCAGAAATACAAAGATGCTAAAACAGCAATAATTCGGAGCACAGTTTATAGCTTGAAAGTTTAACCCTTTGGAGGACACAGAGGGCCGCACCGATGCTGGATGCAGGAGCTCCCATCGGTTTGAAGCCTGAGCTCGCAGAATCAATATTATTCCATTAATTCTAGTGAGGAGTGTTTGCACACTATTTCAGGTAATAAATAGGTTTATTTGTTTTCTAAGTCACGATGATCCAGAGTGGTGTAATGAAACTGTATCCGTGCCAGAACCTTATCCCCTTCAGGACTGAAGTGACTCCCACCCCTGTGGGGACACACAGAGTGTAGGGAGCAGAGCCACCTCAAAGCTGCCATTTAAGGACACAGTGCTGGCAAAGTCTCATACTTCAGGTTGTCCCAGACCCCAACATGCAAGAGAAACCACAATTTTCCCAGTTCTGTTGTCAGGGTGGTAAGAAATGAAATCATGTGTTGTCTCGAGCGCCTATGTCCTGGTTTCTCATAGTATTGAGACTGTCATGTAAGTCCTGGACACATAGACACAAAAGGGAAGTTTGTAACCTAGCTGCCCTCTTTCTTTCTTTCTTTCTTTCTTTCTTTCTTTCTTTCTTTCTTTCGTGTCTTTATCATTTTCCCTTTACTTCTGACAAAATAACATCAAAATAAATAGGAGCTAAAATAAGTCAATGCAGACCAGAATCTCAGCTATGTATAAGGAAATCAATCAAAGCAATACAATACTTCAAGGATGACTCCAGAAACCAACCAAAAAACAAAGTGTTCTCTTCCATGTGAAAAATATCTCAGACTTCCTGCCAGAAACAGTCATCAGTTTTATGCAAAATTTCGGAGCTGATCTCGTGAGGTGGGTGGGGGTCTGAGGCTCTGAAGGCTGCTTAGAAAGAGATTGTTCCTCAGCAAACCAAGAAAGGAGCAAATGTGCAATGAAGGAACCTGGGCCTGGGGGAGTCAATCAACAGCCATTAAATTTGGCCAAATATTCCACTCAGTGAGAGGGAACCTTTGATTGGAAATGGGGATTTAGGGCAAGATGCACCGGATCCCATACTCTTGGGCTCCCAAAAAAAGATGCACTATGCGAACGTCTGACAGGGAGGCTACTAAAAATAGAAACTAGGTAATCCAGAATGGTCTATATTTGTTAACCTATACTATTCTAACTCTCCAATGGAGATTGTATTTGTATTTTTCAGGATATAGTGAGTGAGCTGTGGCCCATATAACCCTACCACCCAACAGCAGGCCAAAAGATGAGACCATGGCAAGAGATGAGCCAACACAGTCATATTGTGGAGGATCCATATGGAACCCTGCAGAGAAGGATGGGATGGGCAGGGGACCCATAGCCACAGCCATTCAACCAACTCAGGATAAGCCAAATGTGTTTGTGTTTTTCAGGATACAACGAGAGAGCTGTGGCCCATCTAACCTTACCAACCAACTGTAGGCC